>PVJH01049748.1:0-10178 GCA_004026705.1 Nesogale talazaci | reverse complement strand
CTAGAAAATAGATTAAACAAGTGTGCCAGGTAGAAAGGGGGATGAGAGAGAGGGTAAGACATAGGGTGTGTTAGTCGGGATAGACTAGAGAAACAAATCCATAGACACTCATATGTCTATAAGAGAGAGGTCTACATACAAGAGCAATTGAACATTGAGAAAAACATCCCAACCCAGTCCAATTGGTATGTCCAATACCAATCTATAAGTCCACTTCAGACTCACGAAACATATGCACTGATGCCAAATGCAGGACAATCACAAGCCAGAGGGTAGAAAGTCTTTGGATCCAGTGGTGGTGTAAGCATCTCAGTGCTGGCAGGGATCTCCACGTGGCTTCTCTAGGTCCAGGTTTCTGGCCGCATCAGGGTAGGTTCATGTGGCTTCTCCTCAAGGATGTCTCACAGGGAGCCAGCCTTGTCGGTCAAATGTCTTCAAGGGAGTGAGAGAGGGTCTCCTCCTTCTAAGAAGGAAGTAGCAGATTTCCCAGAATTCTCAGAGGAGGAGACCATGCCCACACAGAGGTCTCAAAGGCAGCAAGGGTTTTCCAGCCCAAGCTTCTCCACTGCCATAAGATCCCCACACTAATCTGTGCCCCCTTAGGGTCACGTGGGGAGAGTCTTGCACCACCGCCTCTTGAGGTCACCTGGGAGGCTGCTAGTGGGACTTGTGCAGTGAGCTTTTTTGACAGACCTGGGGGTAGAGTCCTGCACAGAGACCACGACCTCGCCCCCTGCTCCCAACTCAGCCCCTCCCATTTGGTCCCTCCCCCGAAATGGGCAAGACCTGTTTCTAGTCTACCTAGGGCCTAGGGATGAGGGGACTAGGATGAAGAGGTGCCGCAGAGTGGTAGGCCAAGGGGTCCTACCACTCAGCATTGGAAAAAGAATAAAGAAAAGATCCCCAAACTGGAAAAAACCCAAAAGTCTATCCCGAGCAACTCAGGAACGTAGATGACAGCGCAGTCTTCCGGTGGGACTTGGAGAGACAGAGAAAGAACAGGCTGCTGTGACACATCTCACCAACAGATTGGAGGAAAGGATCTGCTGGTAGAAGAGATGGCACCAAGAGAATTTACCTAGACGACGTTCAAAGCCAGGCAAAGGGAACCTGTGATGTGTGGAGTCAAGATTGAATCACGAAAAATAAACAACTCAACTCAACTCACTGACCGCTTGTCGATTCTGACTCAGAAGGACTTTAAACCTTCATCTTTTTCCCCAAGGAGTGGCTGCTGATTTTGCACTGCTGACCCCGAAGTCAGCAGTTCAATGACTAATCGCTTATGTCACATGGGCTCCAGGAGTCAGGTTTGGGCTCACCTTTTGAACAGCAACTTAGGGGTGACAAGCGAGAGGATTCTCCAGGGTAGCACATGCAGTTAACCCACTCCGCTGCTAACCAAAGATGTGGGCAATCAAGTCTGGCCAGAGGTGCTGCGGAAGAAAGATCTGGTGGCCACTTGGGGAACACCAGCCATCAAAAGCACTGCGGACACTATTCTTCTGGGACACAATGGGCACTTCCTGTCCTGGAGGTGATTTAGTGACAAGTGAGTTTTTAAGCAACTGGAGAGAGGCACTGGGCAGGGGGGCAGGGTCCTGTCCTGGGGTGCAGTTGGTGGTCTCACTCTGGTGCTGGCACTGGTTTAGATGTGCTCAGTGTGTTGATTTGGGATCTGTGTCTTTTCTGGATGCACATTCCACTTTAAAGCACGCCCCTGCCGCCCCACCCTGTACACACACACACACGGAGGGGACAAGATTTAGTCCCTCAGAGCCAGCCCGAGGCTTAGGGATCACTCTGGCACTGTGGCTCCCCTAGGGACTTTGAGAAGCAGGTGGCAAAGTGCCCTGGATACTCCAGAAAGCCACCTGCAGCTGTCCGAGAGCAGAGGCCAGCAAAGGGCCAGGTAGAAATGGAAGACAAGCAGGGAGGTGTGGGACAGTGGTGAAGTGGTGTGTGCATAGTGGGAGGCCTGGTCTCCGGCTCGTTTGCAATGAACTCGGGTTGCTCCCAGTCCAACTGGCGCAGGAACGGGTGCACAGCCCTTCCTGAGCAGAGCATCCTGGCACCGCCAGGCCCTGTTCTCCCTGACCAGTTTGTTCCCTGGCCCAGCGCCCCTCATTCCTTCCCAAGGCTGACCATCCAGCTGTGCTCCTGGAGACTTCACAGGCCACCCCACAGGCGGCTCTTGGCAGCCCCTCGGACTCAGCTTATCTCCCTTTAGCATAATTCGAATTTTTTTCTCGCCATTTCCTGATTGATTGTAAGTCCTGGTGAGCTTTCCTGGGGCAGACATGCAGACTGAAAATGCTGCATATTGGCGTAGTGGTTGTGTGTGGGACTGAGGCCCACTGGGATGGAGGTTCAATTCCAGCTCACAGGAGCAAAGACTGGGCCTCCTCCTCCCACCACCGGAGGGCAGTGATGCCACCCCCCCCCCAAAAAAAAACCAAACAAACAAAAAGAAAATGCTACATATTAGTTGAGCTCACCAGGGGTCTTGGTAAGAAGCTCCTGTGGCACAATGGTTAAGAACTCTGCTGCGAACTGAAAGGTGGCAGGTTCAAACCCACCTGGTAGAAAATACCTGGGTATTTGTCCCTATTGAGGTTAAATCTTAGGAAACCCTATGAGGCCACTCGACTGTCCCTGTAGGATCACAAGGAGGTCGAATCAACACGATGACACCCCAAGCCGGCAAGTGGTCTTGGTGATGTGGATAATGCTACCCCATTTCACAGATGAAGACAAGGGGGCTGCAGCCCGAGATTAGCGAACCAGTAAGGGGCAGTGGTGGATTCTGGCTGCACTAATAATACCCCCCATGGTTTCTTAATGCTGCTGACACTCTGTGCAAGCCATGGACTCATTCTGTCCTCCTAAAAACCTAGGAGAAGGAAGACAGCGAGCGCCATTGCCTTCCCCTCCTTGGGCGGCCGAAAGAACAAACACATCTGTCTTGGGAGAAGCAGAGCCAGAATGTTCCTTAGAGGCAAGGCTGGTGAGCCTTCGTCTCCTGAGCTTCGGACATGTTATCGGGAGAAGCCGGTCCCGAGAGGAGGACACCACGCTTGGTCAAGTTGAAGGTCAGGGGAAAAGAGGAAGGCCCTCGACAGGGTGGATGGACACAGTGGCCGCAGCCATGGGCTCCAGCAATGGGGCAGATGCCGCCGGAGCCCAGGATGTTTCCTGGGGTTGCCATAGCGTTGGTATGAGTCAAAACCAACTCAACCACCCCAAGTTCCAACCACAGCCTTTTAAAAAGCCCCTTCACTGTATCACATACGCGTGCAGGCAACTACACCAGACCCAGTCGCTCGGCACCCACGGATCACATCTGAGGAGCCAGAGCCCAAGAGGAGAAATTAAACATCGTATTTCTGATGGTGTAAGGTATGAAAATAATTATAATCTATCAAGAAGTCATGAGGGCAGGAGGGAGGGGAATAAAGAGGAGCTCAAGAAGAAAGAAAATGTTTTGAAAATGATGATAGCAACAAAGGGGCAAATGTACTTGGCACCACGGGTGTCTGGATTGTTAAGAGAGCTGTGAGAGCCCCTCATAAAATGATCTATAAAATATAAAAAGAAGGCTGAGCCCCGGTGGTTTAGTGGTTGTGTGCGGGACTGCGACCCACAGGGTTGACAGTTCAAATCCAGCAGCAAGGCTGGGCTTGCGCCTCCCACCAGGGCAGTGATGCCACACACACACACACACACACACACACACACAAAACAAAAACAAAGTAATAAATAAAAAAATTAAAAAATGCCGAGGCAAGAGAATTCTCTTCTGCTTGGATGAACTCGTGAAGGAAGGTCCTCAAACCTAGACAGTAATTTCTGAGTTTGATGAAGACGCTTTTGTTGAACATGTGCGGATGATGCTCTTATCGAATGGAAGGGGTTCCATATCGTACATGTGTCATTCGCAGTGAGTGCTATTTTCTCTGTGAATTTTTAAAAAATTATCTTTGAAATTCATCTCTACTACTAAGATATATACGTGTTACCCCCTTTTAAAAAGACAATAGCAGTCAGGAATCTAATCAACTTCTATCCACATTTAAATCAAATTTAAAGTTTCAATGACAAAAAAAGATTCCAGACCCAAAGCGCAAGTGCTTGCTTTTTAAAGGAGACAGGTTGGCTGGACTGTCAAATTGAAAAGCTTTAGTGTTTCAGAGGATGCCATCAAGCAAATGAGAGGACAGCAAACGGGGCGGGTGGGGGGCGGAGGGGAAGGTTAATGCTTGCAACGCATGTTCTTGGAGACAGACCATCCAAAGGACTCAGCTCACCCACAGGAAGATAGTGAACTCAATTTAGAAAGGTGCGAAGGACTTTAGTAGATATTTTTCTACTAGCAGATATTTTTCAAATCATATGAAAAGATGCTGCATGTCATTAGCCACTGGGAAATGCAAATCAAGACCACCCCGAGGAGACACAGCTCCCCTTGCTCCAGATGGCTGGAATCGAGACGATTACATGATCAAGGGTGGGACAGGATGTGAAGTGACAGGGACATTCAGAGACCGCTGGTGGAAATGTGACGCGGTGCAGCTGCCGTGGAAGAGTCGAATCATTCCTTAAAACGTTAAACGGAGAGTTATCACTCGACTCCTATTTTCTACTCCTAAGTAGATATGTTCAAGAGAATTGGGGGGAAAAATAGGTCTATAGAAAAACACAAATGCACACAGTAGAATGGTTCTCAATACCTAACACCTAAATGGCCTTCAGCTGAGGAAGAGATAAATAAAACGTGGTCGACCCAGGGTGTTGGTGTTGTAAGTTGCCTTTGACTCATTGTCACCCTCCGCACAAGGGGACAACGCGATTCACTGTAACATTGTAACATTGTTACAGTCACTGTGTTAGTCCATCATCTTTTCCATGGCCTTTATTTACTTTTTTTTTTTTTTTTTTTGCAGACCCTCTACTTTACCTCTACTTCCCCAGGAGCTGGCCCCTCCTGATGACATCTACAAAGTATGGGAGACAAAGTCTCATCATCCAAGATACCAGGGAGCATTCTGTCTACAGCTCTTCCAAGACAGATTTGTATGTTCTTCTGGCCGTCCGTGTTCACTATCCTTCATCGATAGCATAACTCAGAGGCATCGTTTTTTCCAGTGTCCTTATTCATTGTTTCTCTTTCACATGCATATAAGGTGTTTGAGGCTTCCATGGCTTGGGTCAAGTACACCTCAGTCCTCAAGGTGACATGTTGGCTTGTGAACACTTGAAAGAGCTCTTTTCAGCAGATTTACCCAATGCAATGCTTCATTTCATTTCTTGGCTGCTGCTTCCATTTGATGTTGACTGGAGAGCAAGTAAAATGAAATCCTTGCCAATTCCAGTGTTTTCTTTGTGTACTATGATGTTGCTTATGGCTCAAGTTGTGGGGATTAAGAAATATTTCAAGTCTTCCTTGTTTTCCCGCACACAAGATTGCCCCATCTTTGGACTCTAGGTTGGTAGGGAGTCTCTCAAGTCCTGAAGGCAAGTTCTTCTTCATACCAGCCAGCATCTCACAGTATTCTCACAGCACACAGTTGAATAAGTATGGTGAAAGGATGCACACATGATGCATACTTTTCCTGATGTTATGTCATGCAGTGTCTTCTTGTTCTGATCAAATGACTATTAAATGATTAAATGTCTATATAAAGGTTCCACATGAGCACGATTAAGTGTTTGCAATTTTTTTCATTCTTTCTTTACAGTGTTTTCCATAATTTGTTATGATCCACACAGTCCAAGGCCTTTTTGTTTTGTTTTATTAAAAATCATTTTGGGGGGGCTCGTACATCATTTTTCACAATACATAAATACATATACTGTGCCAAGCACTTTCACATGTCTGCTGCTGTAATCATTCTCCAAATATCCCCTTTTCCACTTGAGCCCTTGATATCAGCTTCCCATCCCTTCCCCTCTGTCATTGCTCTCCTTCCCCTACCAACTCTCAATACTTTAGAAATGATTATTGTTCTGTCATATCTTACACTGCCCGACCTCTCCGGCAGCCCACTCCTTTGATGTCTGTCCTCCAGACAGGAGGTTATATGTAGATCCTTGTTGGTTCCGTCTCTCTACCCCACCTTCTCTCCACCCATCCAGTAGCTCCAATCTCACTACTGGCCCCAAGGGGCTCATCTGGCCTGGGTTCCCCATATCTCCAGCTCCCCTCTCTGCCAGTGTACCTTCTCCAGTCCAGCTGGATTCGTAAGGTAGAGTTGGGACCATGCTAGTTGGGGGGAGGAAGCCTTCAGGAACTAGAGGGAAGTTGTATGCTTCAGCTGCCTCACTGCACCTTGACTGGCCTGTCTCCTCCCTTCTAGCATTTGCTGTTTTCACCCAGAATCCAAATGACCTCAACAATGACACAGCTCATCCCACCTCCCCTTCTGAATCTGGCTTTAAAGCAGCTGATGTGCTACTACAACCATTTCTGAAATATCTTCAGCACCCTGACTGGCTCATCTCTTCCTTGTGACCCTTCTGTAAGGGAATAACCAATTGTCTACAGATGGGCTTTGGATCTCCTTTCCACTCCATGCCCCCACCCCCATTCACACTGGTATGAGTGTGATCCCATGGACACCTCATGACCACCCAGGCTGGTGGGTGCATCTTCCATGTGGGCTTTTTGGCTTCTCGGCTAGATGACCACTTGGTTGTCTTCAAGCCTGTAAGACTCCAGCTGCTATATCATTTTTTTTTAGCTGGGCACCATCAACTATCTTCGCCACATTTGCTTATCCACCCATTTTTATCTTTAATGATTATGTCTGGAAGGTGAGCATTGTAGATTGCCGGATTATTAAAGCAAAGTCTTCTTGTGTTGAGGGAGTACTTGAGTTGAGGTCCAATGTCAATCGGCTACCTTAATTCTTAACATGCAGATATAAGTACATAGATCTATTCCCCTATCATTATATATACATATATTTACATGTGCACATGCCTGTATTTAGACCTCTATAAGTGTCTGTTGCCTTCTAATTCTTTCCTCTATTTCCTCTTACTTTCCTCTTGTCCACTGTCATATTCAGCCTTCATTCAGATTTAGTGATGCCTTGCTGTTACATTGTCCTTGATTAAGCCCCACTAGGCCTTACACCTTCTCTCCACTGATTTTAGTTCACCTGTTGTTCCTTGGTCCCAGGGTTGGTTGACCAACCCCACCCCCTTCCTTTCTGCCACTTCCCCTTCTCCCATGTCCCCCACCCCCAACTGTTGAGCCTGTTGTTTTTGTCTCCAAATTGTTTATCCTGCCTATCTTATCTAGATAGACATGCAGAGGTATTAATAAGCACAAAAAAAAACAGGCAGAGCCAAACAAAAACCAAACAGCAACAAAAAAGAAACCCAATGACAAAAAAAGAAAAGCCTATAAAAAGTTCCAGGCCTGTTTTTTGACCTGTAGGAGTGTCTTCCAGTTGAGTCTGATGGGGTGCCACATTCTGTCCCCAAAGTCCATTTTTGGTATTCCCCAACAATTGTATCGCTTTGCTACCCCTGCTGCTCTACTGCATGCCCTTAGTGTTTTGCCCCGGTGTGGTGAGGTCAGATTGAGCACTATTCCTCCACTGTGTCTCCAGGAGCGCTAGGTGAGTGAGGGACATCGGGTCTCATGGTGGGGCCCACCCTATGATCCTCTCTCTGCATTGTCTGCGCTCAGCAGGAATAGCATCCTCAGGGTTTGCTAGGCCAGGATGTGTTCCATCACTTTCCATCCCTCTTCATTTGCTCCCACGTGTGTCCCTGTCCTCTGAAGTACATTCTTCTGGGGTTGGGGGCGGGGGGGGGGGAGGCACGGGGCAGGAGAGGTGGTCACGTAGTAGGAACTGAGACCAGCCCTGCAAACTTCTCTGTTGGCACATGCTGGTATTTTGTATTCCTGTTCTGGCACACCAGGTTGAAGGCTGGTCTCTCTTTCCCTCTCCTGTGGAGATAAAAACAATACCCTCCCCTTGGGGGGGTTAGTGCTCTGCTGCCCCCCTGCCCATCCCTTTTAATTTTTCTTTCTTCCCCTTCCTGTTTAGTTGGTTTCTTTAGCAACATTCTACTTGCATGTGATAGTAAGGATATTGAGTCACTTTTCTTTGGATTCAACTCCAAACTTTTGTCAGTTGGCCAGGTAGCCGTCTTCCAGACTGTGTGTGAGCACTTCCAGGGCTGCATGTTTGTCAAAGCGTCTCAATTAGCGTTCCACCAATTCTTGGAGCCTTGGCTTGGGCTCAAGCTTTCGGTGTAGCTTGGACATCTTCCTTTATCACACCTAGTTCTTGAACGTATGCTCCTTTCTGCTCATAGGTCAAATGCTGATGGAACAGTGGCTCTGTGTATTCCTCCCATCCTTTCGATGCTTCCTGTCTCACTCAGTATTTGCCCACAGACCCCTCCAATGCTTCCACTTTAGGCTTGAATTTTTTTTTTCCCGTGTTCTTTCGGATTGAGAAAATGCTCATCATGTTCTTTCTTCGGGTTTTTCTAATGCCGGTACTTTTGTTTTAACCATTTCATTGCAATCGTCCTTCTCTTAAAATCCTTTACATTGTACGCTAACACTTTATGTTCTCTTCTCGAGTCTTTTGAGACCAGCTCAGCTCTTCCGCTTCATCCTTCCTTCCAGTTCCTTGGCTACACTAAATTCAAGAACAAGGTTCAGAGTCTCCTCAGGAATCCATTTTGAGCTTTTCTTTCTTTCCTGTCTTTCAAGGACTCCTTGCTTTCTGTATAGCCAATGTCCTTGATGCCACCCCACAACCTGTCTCATCTTCAGTCATTAGTGCTCCATCCACCCGACTATTCAGGAGAAGGCATCTAAAGGCATGCGCTGCACCCTGGAGGTCGTACCCGAGCTCTTGTGCACCTGTGTTCCTTCTCTTCAGCTTCTGCCGGAACGTGTGGATGAGCAAGGGATGATCTATTCCACAATCAGCCCCTGGCCTTGTTCTGACAGATGGGACTGGGCTTCTCCATCGTCTCTTTCTACAGGTGCAGTTTAATCGACTCCTGCACCTTCTGCCGAGGGAGGCTCATTTATATGGTCACTATTTACGTGGCTGAGCATCTGCAACAAATCATTCATTGGTCTTGAAGAATTCTATCATGCCGTCTTCTGAGTCAGTTCTATCACCAAGGCCACCCCAATCCTTCCTTGTTCCCAACATGCGCATTTCAATCATGCAGCTATCAGTGTATCGTGATCGCATGTGTGATCAATTAGGGGGACTGTGAAAGTTTGTAAGAATCCTCAATTTTTTTCATCTCTGGCATTAGTGGCCATGGAGTGCATTTGAATGATCGATCAAACTTGCCTTCCTTTTAAGAGTGTGGATATTATTCTATCACTGATGGTGTTAACTTCTGAATAGATTTTCAGACGTTCTTTTCATTTTCCACCCCTGGAATAATAGTACCTCAGATGATTGTCTGAGTCAAAATGACCAATAGGGAACCATCCTCGCTCACTAATGCCTTGGCTATCGACTTCATGTATTCTGTTTCACTTTTGATGACTTCTAGTTATCCTAATGTTATACTTCACATATTCCACAATCCCACACTTATTTTTGAAAACATATTATTGTGGATTAGGCAAAAATTTACAGATCATATCACCAGCTGGACATTCAACAATGAATTTATACATGTTTTGTTGCAGCTCATCAATGGATTGTCACTTATCCTGCTTCCTCCCTGTGTCTTCTGTTTCCATTCATCCTCCTTTCTTAATTATCACCCTGAATGTTATCTTTGGGGAAATACTGCCTCTTGCATCTTATCTGATTGTTTAGTCTAATACAGGGGTGAGTCCGTTCCTGACCTAAAGGATAACTAAGGGCTGTAGTCTTCAAGTCCCACAGTCTCTATCTGACCAGCAAGCCTGGTCTCTTTTAACATTTTGCATTTTGTACTACATGTTTCTTCCACTCTCTCCAGAATATTCTAATGTGATCCTTTTCGGAGCTGTTAATAAAGATAGCTGGTGTGTTAGGCTGGGTAGACTAGAGAAACAAATCCAGCAACACTCTATCAGGGGTGATCAGGTCTCTGATATACTCACAGCAAGGGTTCAACAGGCGGTTGTGTAGCGATAATTATTACTTATTATAACACTGATATAGAGATCATGAGAGAGAGAGAGAGAGAGA
>PVJH01049747.1:0-10171 GCA_004026705.1 Nesogale talazaci | reverse complement strand
CTGAATCCTCCAGGGCTATACATTCTCTGAGTTTCTCCTTCAATTATAGAGGGAGATTCACACAAAACTATTTTGCTGTGTCCGTTTTGGGGAAATTCAGGGTTTCCGGGGAAAAGCTCAAGAACGAATTGGATATGTGAGCCCATAGGTAATCTTTGAATTTTCATGAAAATTGCAGTGAATTATGTAAATGTTGTCATCGAAGTTCACACGTTTTGTCACAGATTTTTCTGTCGATGTTTAACAAGCCTCTTTCAATGGCACTTCCAGAATGCTAATTCAAATCCTAATGGTTACGTGATCATAAATTAAGCTAACACTAACCTTAACCTTAACCCTCCAAGCTTTTCCAATCTCTCAGTTTTTCCTTCAGTTCTGGAGGGAGATTCACGAGTATAAAGGAAACAGCGAAACTTTTTTGCTGAGTCACTACTGGGGAAATTCAGGTCCCCAGGCAAACTTCAAGAAGGAGTTGGCTATTTGAGCCCACAGGTATTCTTTGAATTTTCATGAAAATTCTAGAGTGAGTTTGATTAAAGTTGTCATAGAGGTTCACGTGTTCCTCCACACAGTTGTGTATCTCTGTTTAACAAGCCTCTTCACGGAGTTTCCAAAATGATAACACTAATCCTAACTGTTATAGAACCATAAGTTAATGCCAACACTAAACCCAAGCTTAACCCCCCAAGGCTTTCCAATCTCAGTTCCTCCTTCAGTTCTGGAGGGAGATTCATGAGTATGAGGGAAACAGCAACACTACTTTTCTGAGTCACTACTGGGGAAATTCGGGGCTTTCAGGGCAAACTTCAAGGAGTTGGATATTTGAGCCCATAGGTATTCTTTGAATCATGAAAATTATAAAGTGAGTGTTAATGCAAGTTTTCATAGTTCACGTGTTTCACCACAGAGTTGTCTGTCTCTATTTAATAAGCCTCTGTTCAATGGCTCTTCCAGAACGCTAACACTAACCCTAACCGTTCTATAACGCTAAAGCTAAAGCTTACCCTATGGCGAAGCCTAACCCTCCAGGCCTTTCCTACCTCTTAGTTTCTGCTTCACTTCTGGAAATTAACAAGAATAAGAAAATAAGTGAAATATTTTTGCTGAGTCACTACAGGTGTAATTCAAGGGGCAAACTTCAAGAGGGAGTTGGAATATATTCGCCAGCAGGTATTCTTTGATGTTCATGAAAATTATAGAGTGACTTTTGATGAAAGTTGTCAAAGAAGTTCACCTGTTTCACCACAGAGTTGTCTGTGTTTAACAAGCCTCTGTTCAATGGTGCTTCCAGAACGCCAAACCTAACCCGAAACCTATCAGTTACATAAACCTAAACCAAAGTTAACCCTAACCATAAGCCTAACTCTCCATGCCTTTCCTACCTCTAAGTTTCCCCTTCAATTCTAGAGATTCAGGAGGATAAGGAAAACAGGGACAAGTTTATGCTGAGTCACAATCAGGGATATTCAGGCTTACAGAGAAGACTTTAAGAGGGAGTTGGTTATTTTGGCTGGCAGATATTTTAGAATTTTCATGAAAATTGTAGAGTGAGTTTTGATGAAAGTTGTCATAGAAGTTCACGTGTTTCATGACTGCTTTGTCTCTCTCAATTTAACAAGAATCTGTTCAATGGAGCTACCTGAACCTTACGCTAACGGTAACAGAGCCCTAAACCTAAATCTAACCCTCAGCCTAATCCTAACCTTAACCTAACCCTCAGGACTTTCATATCTCTTAGTTTCTCCTTCTTTTCTGGAGAATCATGAATATAAGGAAAACAGCAAGATGTTTATGCTGAGTTACCATTGGGGGAATTCACGACTATAGGGCATACTTCAAGAGGAAGGAGTTGGATATTTTCACTGAGAGGTATTGTGGTGGTCATGTGCTTATGTTAATTTCATGATTGAGATGTGGGGGTGGAGTCTAGCCTGTTAATCTGGAGATAGCCATTGAGTAGCCAGTGAGGCCTCCGTGTGGGCAAGGCTTTCTCCTGAGGCTTATGGGAAATCTCACGGTATTTCCCTTGTGGAGATGAGAAGCTACCTCCCGAGCTGTTGGAAGTTAGTCTCAGAGATGATGAATCACGGATAAGACAAGATGGCAGCATCTGAGGAGCTGAAGGAGCCGGAGGAGAAGTCACACGGCCTTACCCTGATGGAACCAGACCTCTGAAGCTGGATAAGTCACGTGGAGAACCCTGCCAGTGCTGAATTGCCTCTACCACCACTGGATGCTGTTGATGGACCCTGAGTCCTGGAAGCGAGGAACCATGGGGAGACCCCTGCCAGCGCTGGGACTCTGCACCCACTGACCTGTGACTTCGTGAGTTGGAAGGAGACTTTATAGACTGGTATTGGGCGTACGGGCTAATATTGGACTTAAGACTTTGAACTGGACTGGGTTAGGATGCTTTTTCAATGTTCCATTCCTTTTGTAACAAACCATTATAGTATATATACACACCATTCCCTTATATCCATATGCGTGTCTATGCATTTGATTCTGTAGTCAACCCGGACTAACACAGTTATCCTTTGAATTTCCATGAAAATTGTAAAGTGAGTTATGATCAAAGTTGTCATAGAATTTCATGTGTTTCACCACAGAGTTGTCTGTGTTTAACAAGCCTCTGTTCAATCATGCTTCCAGAACCCTAACCTTAACATAACCCTAAACCTAAAGCTAACCCCAAGCCTGACCCTAAACCTAACCTAATCCTCCAGGCTTTCCATTCTCTTAGTTTCTCCTTCAGTTCAGGAGATACAGTGAAACATTTATGCTGAGTCACTGTTGGTGAAATTGAAGCTTACAAACTTCAAGGGGGCGTTGGATTTTTTCGCCGAGAGGTAGTCTTTGAATTTTCATGAAAATTGTATAGTAAGTTTGGATGAAAGTTGTCATAGAAATCCACGTGTTTCATGACAGAGTTGTCTCTCTCAGTTTAAAAAGCCTCTGTTCAATGGCGCTTCCTGAGCCCTACCCTAACTGTAATGTTCCCCTAAACCTAAAGCTAACCCTAACCCTAACCCAATCTTGCAAGTCTTTGACATCTCTTAGTTTCTCCTTCATTTCTGGAGAATTATGAGTATAAGGAAAACAGACAAACACTTATGCTGAGTCAGTGTGTGAAATTCAGGGTTTACAGTCAAACTTCAACAGGGAGTTGGATATTTCCCTGACAGGTATTCTTTGAATTTTCATGATAATTGTACAGTGAGTTTTCCTGGAAGTTGTCTTAGAAATTCACGTTTCACCAGAGTTGTCCATCTGTATTTAACAAGCCTCAGTTCAATGGTGCTTCTATAATCCTAAGCTTCACCCTAAACCTAAAGCTAACCTAACCCTAATGCGAACCCCCCAGGGCTTTCATAGCTTTTGGTTTCTCCTTCAGTTCTAGAGGATCATGTTTATAAGAAAAACAGCAAAACGTATATGCTGAGTTCCTATTGGGGAAATTCAGGATGCACAGGGCAAACTTCAAGAAGGAGTTGGGTATTCTCACCAACAGGTATTCTTTGAATTTTCATGAAAATTGTATAGTGAGGGGGCTGAGCCCCGATGGCGTAGTGGTTGTGCGTGGGACTGCGGCCCACTGGGATGGACGTTCAATTCCCGCTCACAGGAGCAAAGCTGGGCCTACTACTCCCACCACCAGGGCAGTGATGCCTAAAAAATAAAAAAAATAAATAAATAAATAAAAGACAAAGAAAATTGTATAGTGAGTTTTGATGAAAGTTGGCATAGAAGTTTAATGTGTTTCACCATAACTTTGTCTCTGTTTAACAAGCTTCTATTCAATATTGCTTCAGAACCCTAACCCTAACCATAACACAATCCTAAACCTAAACCTAACCCTAAAAGTACTGCTGACCCAAGCCCAGGAGGGACAACACTGCAGAAACAGGGTACTGATTGCACCTCCTCTGATTCCTCCACACCGAGTCAAAACCCTGAGTGCATGCAGCAGACCCGAGGGCGTGTCAAGCACAGACTTTGGGACGAGGGTGTGGTCACTCCTAGAAGTCAAAAACAGACCTTGAACTATTTACAGATTTTTCTCTTTTATTTTTATACTTACTTACGTATTTTTTTGGACATTGTTTTTGGTGGTTGTTGTCATTTTGTTCTTTGTCACTTGCTATATCTCGGGGTTTTTTCTGTGGCATATTATCTCTGCAGGTTTATCTAGCCTGAAGGAAAAAACAACCAGAATGATGATTAGGATCAGATTTTAAAAGGGACACCATTAACCGGGGGTAGGCGAGGCTTTGATTAAAAATTTGGTCTATATGGAGCAACAAAAATTTTCATGGAACGCAAAAATAGTATTGTAACATACTTATTTTAATTTTATAATGTAGCAGACGTCGTTTAACAGTTAAAAAGCGGGACATGTGGTCACCTTAGGTGATGGGGAACATGGCAGAGGGGCAGGTGGCAGAAAGGAGGTGGTACTGACCAACCCGGGGACAATGGAACAAGTGATCCAAAATCAGTGGCAAAGAGGGTATGAGAGGCCTGGTAGGGATTGATCAAGGTAATATAACTGAGAGAAATTACTAAAACCCAGATGGAGGCTGAGCAATATAGTGGAACAAGAGAAAAGTCAAAGGAAATAGAATAAAGAACTCGGAGGCAATGGCATTTATAGAGGTCTAAATACAGTCATTATCTAAAATATAATTATACATCACGATGGGGAAATAAATCTACGTGCATATATTTAAAGGGTTAGTATTAAGGCAGCAGATAGGTATTGGGCCACCACTCGAGTACTTCATCAATACAAAATCACTTTGTTCTATCAAACTGGCATTCCATGATGTTCATTTTCCCAACATGATCGCTGAAGACAAAAGTGTGCATAAGCTAAAGGGGTGAAGAAACTCAGCTATCTGAGATCTTAAAGGCTTGAAGGTAAACAAGTGGCCATCAAGCTCAGAAGTAACAAAGTCCACGTGGAGGAAGCACACCAGCCTACGTAAACACAAGGTGTTGAAGGGATCAGGGACCAGGCACCAAAGAACTAATAATTCTATCATGGTAAATGAGGGGGTGTACAGATTGGGGACCCAAAACCCATCTTAGGTAATAGGATATCCTCTTACAGAAAGGTCATGGGGAGGAAATGAGCCAGTGAGGGAAGTGTAGCAATGAAGAAACATACAATTTTCTTCTAGTTCTTCAATGCTCCCCCCACTACCATGATCCCAATTCTATCTTACAAATCTGGCTAGATCAGAGAATGTACAGAGGGGAACCAGAAACATGGGGAATCCGGGACAGATGATCCTGTCAGGACCAATGGTGAGAGTGGAAGGTGGAGGGAAGGTGGGGTAGAAAGGGGGAACCGATGATAAGGTTCTACATCTAACTTCCCTGGGGTGTGGACAAAAGGGAAGTGGGTGAAGAAAGACATGGGACAGTGTAAGATATGGCAAAATAATTTATAAATTATCAAGAGTTATGACGGAGAGGGTAGTAGGGAGGGGGAAGAAAAATGAGCTGATACCAAGGGCTTAAGTAGAAAACAAATGTTTTGCAAATGATGAGGACAACAAATGTACAAATGTACTTGATACAATGGACAAATGGATGAGTAAAATGATTTTTTTTTTATTTTTAAATCTGTGCCTTGGAACTGCATAGGAACAGTGCTGCCCTGTCATACAGGGTCACTATGAGCGGGAATTGATTCACAGGCTAGGAGTTTGGAGTTTGTTTATTTTAAAGTCAATTGCAAAGGTACAGAATGAAGAGCTCGTTTAACTCCCATCTACATGACTGTTGTTGACTTGACTGAAGATTATTGGGAAGCTTGTTAGATATGAGGTTCTGTGCTCAAAGCTCTCAAATCCAGGGCCCACACTGGTGATGGTACTCTGCACTGCCCAAGTAATTCCATCTCGCCCACCTCGCTACAGTGTTTCCTAATGCTGTGACCCTTTAATACAGTGCCTCGGCTGAGCCCCGGTGGTGTAGTGGTTGAGTGTGGGACTGCGGCCCACAGGGTTGGCGGTTCAAACCCAGCAGCAGCTCTCTAGGAGCAAGACTGGGTCTCCCACTCCCACCAGAGAGCAGGGATGCCCCAAAACAAAACAAATACAGTGCCTCATGTTGTGGTGAGCCCCCCCAGCATAAAATTATTCTCGTTGCTACTTCATAACTGTAATTATGTTACTGTTATGAGTCATAAGGTAAATATCTGATAGGCAGGATGCATTTTCATTATTACAAATTGAACATAATTAAAACAGCGATTAATCACAAAATAATGATCTAATTATGTACTGTGAAATATTTCATGTTTTCCATGGTCTTCGGTGACTCCTGTGAGAGGGTCATTCGACCCCCAAAGGAGTTGAGACCCCCAGGTTGAGAACCTGAGAACTGTGCTCCACTACATGGCAGATAACTGCGAGTGTAAAGGACTAGGGCACTGACCACCAAGGGAGGACAACGTCTTTGCCCTGAGCTTCTCCAGTCAGATGCATTAAGCTGCGTGAATTCACAGTTGGCAGCCAAAGTGTTAAAAAGAAAGCCATGTCGTTCAAGAAGTCGGCGAGCCGGACTGAACTATCACTTCTATCTCAGGACAGCGCCCTGGTGTGCAGAGGTTAAGTGCTCGGCTGCTACCCAAAGACGGGGCAGGGCAATGAGAACCTCCTCTGCGGCTCTCAATACCTTGTCCAGTGGGATCTTTACAGCCGTGGGGACCCTCTTGGCAATTCTACCCTGTCCTATAGGCTTGCCACCGAAACCTCAAAAACACAAAAACCAAACCCAAGGCGCTCCAGCCAGTGGCCGCCAACACCCATGGATGCCCGAGCTCGTTACTCTCCCTGCATGCTGGGGATCAGTCGGGAGTTAACTCGCCGCGCCACGCAGCTTCCTCTCGAAGTGACTGGGCCATTCGAACCTTTCCCCATCGGATCCGCTCGGCAGCCCCAGTACCTGCGGTGGAGCCCGCGCTGACGAGGCCCCAGGAGGGGGCCCTCCTCGCCACGCCCCGCCCCGCCCCGCCCCGCCCCACGTAGCCCAGGAACTCCGGCTCCCATTGGCTGCGGGAGGAAACGCTAAGCCAATTGCTTAGACCGTAACTTCCGCCTCTCGGGATCACTTCCGCCCCGGCGGTCGGGCTCCGCCCCCTTTGCCCGGCACCGCTCGCGCCGCTCGAGTCAAGATGGAGGAGTATGCGCGAGAACCTTGGTGAGCCTTATCCGCTGCCCTGGGCCTTTTCCTGCCCCCTCCCCACGCCCGCGCTCTTCCTTCTCCCCTCTCCAGAGGTGCCAGCCGGGCTCGGCGGCAGGCTCGTCCGCGGCCGGGTAACCGCGGACTGGGTGGGCTCGACCCGCTAGTGGCAGGAGACCCCTCCAGTCCGCGTGAAGCAACGTTGCCGCCACAAGCCAGCACCCAGTGACCTTGCGGGGGGTGGGGGGGGGGGGTCAGAGGGTCCCGGGCGGCACTGGGCGGAGCCTCGGAGTCTCCTGGCCATCCAGGACACCGTCGGCCCCGTGGGGGGTCAGTGGTGCTTGGTGACCTTGAACGCGGCCCTGCGCCTCGCCGGCATTGGGAAGGGAGGCATTGGGAAGGGAGACGGGCCTCCGAAACGGTGTCACACACCGAGACTTTCATGACGTCACAGGTGTCAGCAGGCGGAGGCGTTTCAGATGAATGGAAAATGCATGCGCTTTATCCGAAAGGTTCCTCCCAGTTCCCCGCAGACTGGAACCTTCTGCACTCGCTTGGCATTCTCCCTTTGCGAGAGTGCCAAGCAGACGTCTGAAAAATAGAAAACGTGGCTTGCCTGCCCGAAAATGTCAAGGAGAGAAATCCGTCTGTTCTACATGTACCTGGGTCCAGGCATTGCTAAGCTCAAGCACTACACAAATACACCGGACACTTGCAAATAAGACGCAGACAAGACTTCCCAATTTTATCAGCCCCAAGAGGACAGAGCAGAGGAGACCCTTTATCTTTCAGGACCCTTCTTGCTCCCTCCAGCCTGGGTGGGGCTCAGTCTTTGAAATAGCAGGCAAGCACTTAACCATGGGGCCACCAGGGCTCCTCATCTGGGCACTTAAATATGTATATCATGATGCAGTTGCTTCCAGTGACCAGGTCTTTGTTGCCTGAGTTTCAGGTTTCTGAAAGTGAAAAGTCAGGTCTTGTTATTTGGGCTCACTCACTGTGTGTAAGAGCAAGAACTGAGTTGCCCTCAAGCTGTGCTGGTCTAGAATTTCAACTTAGTAACTTGCAAACTCCTTTGTGGAGCGTCTCTCAACCTGTAGGTCGCGGAGCGTCTCTCAACCTGTAGGTCACAACCCCTTTGAGGGTCGAACGACCCTTTCCCAGGGCTCATCTGATTCATCACAGTAGCAAAATGACGGTTAAGAAGGAGCAAGAAAATACTTTTATGCTTGGGGGAAGGGGGGTCACCACAACATGAACTACGTTAAAGGGTCGAGGTATTAGAAAGGTTGAGGATCACACTGCCTTAGAGAGGAGAATGTCAGATTCTTCATGTCATGATTTTGGAGGATGCTGTAATGAGTGGCCCATCCCTGGAGAAGGACATCACACTTGGTGAAGTAGAGGACGAGGGAAAGAGGAATGCCCTCCATGAACTGGATGGACACAGTGGCTGGGACAGCGGGCTCAAACAAGACCAGTTGGGAGGATGGCACAGGACCAGGCAGTCTTTTGCACCTAGCGACCACCTTGCACATATGTACCCCTGTTACTTGCTTTTGTGAACCTGCCCCTTCAGTAGGGCGCATGGCATGCATGTGGCCTTCAAAAATGGGAAAATTCCAATTCCTTCTCCTGCTTTTCCCCACAAGTTTGGGGAGCACCCTTGTCTGTTTCAGCTCCTCCCAGCTCTTCTCACCATTGGCCCCCTTTTCCTGAAGTGGCACTTCCACGGGAGCCCTGGGCACAGTTGTACAAATCCTCAGTTGTTCCTGTAGAGTGTCTACTGACGCAACTTGAGAGTCGAGTAAAGTGTTCAGCTTCGTTGAGTTACAAAACGTATTCTTTTTCGTCCATTAAAGTAGTGCTTCTCAAGCTTTTCATCTGGAATCCCCTGGGGATCTTGCCGAGCATCAGATTTTGAGCTGATGGGTTTGGCACAGGAACCTCTGAGTGCGGTGTAACAAACTCCCAGGTGTTGCCCACGCTGTTGCTCTTTGGCCCCAAGGCCTGCCGCTGCTCATGGAATTGTGGACTCCATGTGCCACGTGGTGTGGTGGTGCAGTGAGAGGATTGTCGCCTTCCAGCGGGGCACAGGAAGATTTACACCTTTCTACCTGTGCTTCCTTTTGGTCAGTCTACCTTAGGTATGGGTTCTTAGGGTGCTGAAAAGGTTTCAGCAGTGCTTCCAGACCAGCGGTTTTCAACCTGTGGGCTGAGGCCCCTTTCACAGGGGTCGCCCGATGAAAGTAATTGTATGCTTGGGAGGGCACCACAACATGAGGAACGATATTGAAGGGTCGCAGCATTAGGAAGGTTTCGAACCACTGTCCCAGACTAATACAAGTTAGGAAAGAAGGCCTGGTGATGTACTTGGACAAATCAACCACCAAAACCCCTCTGGACCACATGGCCTGGCCTCCACCTGATGGTAGAAGTCATGTAGGACCACACAGCGATTTGTTCCGTTCACACTGAGAATCCATGAACCAGAGGCTGAGTCCTGGGCAGCACAGAACTACATGAACTGGTCAATCGGTACAAGCCTCTTATTCCTCTTACTGAAAAAAGCAGCGATTACTTGTGATTACTCATGACTCATTCGTCAGCAGCAGCTGAATACACTGGTGTTCACAAGGTTATGTGAGCAGCCCCATGGATTCCCATAGCACTTGTCCTTTGGAATATGTAAAAGGGATTTTGACAAACCTATAGTGACCCCTCGGATGGCTTGAAGTTGTTGAGGTTTTAATTTTGCTTGGGGATCCACAATCAGTGGTCGGGAAACACTCCCTCTTATCCAGCCGATTCTGATTCGCAGCGACCCTTTAGGAGAGAGGAGATCTATTCCTGTGGGGTTCCCAGCCCTTAGCTCTTCACGGCACTTGAAAGCCTTATCTTTCTCCTTAGGAGCAGCTGGTGGTTTCGAACTGCTGACCTTATAGTTAGCTCAGTGCGTAGCCCTGGTGACGGCCTT
>PVJH01049746.1:0-10169 GCA_004026705.1 Nesogale talazaci | reverse complement strand
GCGCCTTCTGCCACGTGCCCGTCAGAGCTGTCTTTCCGAGCCAGGGACGGGGACCTTTCGGGTCACGCGGTTGGTCTGCAGGGTCTGCAAGCCCGTGCTGTTCTTTTCATTGTTGCCGGTGCTTCTGTAGTGGCTGGTTTAAATATATACATTTACTGGCTTTGACTTCGATATTGTGCTTTGTAAAGAGCCGCGACGGCTCACTGGTTACATGTTGGGCGGCTGTTTGCAAAGGGCAGCAGTTCGGAAGCGCCAGCGGCTGGTGAGGAGAGAGATGGCGAGAGATGGGGCCTTCTGGGAAGCCCGGGGCTCTGCGACCCTGCCCTCGGGGTCGCTCTGAGCTGGCACCGACTGGCTGGCAGTAGAGTTGCTGACCTCTGCCCGTCACCTCTCTGAGATTAAAGCAGTCATTGGAGGAAAACAACACAGAAAGACAGTTCCACGGTGATCGCCTCGATGCCAATTCATAGAGCCCCGACGGGACCAGGGAGGCCTGCCTGGTGGGTTTCTGAGGCTGTAACTCTTTTCTGTTTCTTTACAGACACGTTTTTTATTTTTTGTTTTTAGTTTCACTTGAAAACAGAATCCAGTTTGACCCACAAGTGCCAAGAGAGGAAATCTTCAACATATTTCTAAAACTGGCATTCTGCTCACTGATGAAGCAAAGTTAATAGCCTAGCCTAATGTGAAGCTTTCATTCCAGTAGTTTATATGTGTTCTTCGGACGAATTGTGTTTTCTTAAAAGATGAATTGTATTTTTTGGGGGGAGGGCATCACTGCCCTCTGGTGGTTGTGGGAACTACCCAGCCATGCTCCTGGAGAGCAACTGCTGGATTTGAACCGCCAAGCCCAGGGGCTGCAGTCCTACACTCAACCACTTACGCCACCGGGGCTCAGCGAGATTGTATTTTTTTAAACGTCATTGGGCTGAGCCCCGGTGGCGTCGTGGCTGTGCGCGGGACTGCAGCCCACTGGGACGGAGGTTCAATTCCAGCAGTGGGGCTGGGCCTCCTACTCCCACCACCTGAGGGCAGTGATGCCTAAAAAAAAAATAAAATAAAATAATAATAATTTGATAAAAAACATCGTTTACCACAACTGTACAAAAACAAAGTCATTTTCTCAAGGACTTGCCCAACTCAGTAAGTGTTAGAGGAAAGAAGCAAAGGACGTCTTTGCCTTGATGGTGTTTCAGAGATTCTGTGCTTTTTTTTCTTCTTCTTCTTCTTTTGTGTGTGTGTGTGTGTGTGTGTGGCATCACTGCCCTGGTGGGAGTAGGAAGTCCTGCCTTGCTCCTGGAGAGCTGCCGCTGGATTTGAACCGCCAGCCCTGTGGGCCGCAGTCCCGCACACAACCACTACACCACCGGGGCTCAGCCCAGGTTCTGCTTTTTAAGCAAGAAGCAGAATGTCTTTATTTTTTTCCTGAAAATGTTTATATTTAATCCTACAGGATTATTGACATACAGAAAATGCACACTACCGTATTTTGTGAGTAGACATCAACCTGATTTTTCCCCCTCTCATGCAGATTGGGACGTACACTCATGATAAAATGGACTCATCCCAGAAAGGAAATCCCTGCCTCACAGTACCTCCTGCCGGTGAACCACTGCCGTGGTTTCTGGGTAGAGGCCCACAGACCAAACTGTCGTGTTCACCCTGTTGTGCGGGACAGAACGGTCCCTGGATTTCCTAGACTGAAGCGCTCTGCTGTAGAGAAAGTCACTTCTTTCTCCTGCATAGACGCTGCAACTCTTTTTATTATTCTTCAGCTAAGACAGCTGAAGAGATGACTGATTGTACACATTACACTGCCCCACTGAGGGCAGAACAAGTCCAGGGGTCTTAGGTCCGGGGCAACGGCACCAAGCCAGACTGCTGAGGTGTGAGCAAGGCGGGTCTCTCGGGCGCTCGGGGAGATGGAATGTTCCAGATGCAGTCAACGGCTCCTCCCGGCATCCCTGCAGCTGTGGCTCCTGCGGGGGCACCCGGGGGCTTTCCTTGGACCCCTGCCTCAGTCTGCGCATTCTCTTCTTCCTCCCCGTGGCTCTCCTGGCTCGGAGGTTTCTAACAAGATGGCGCTACAGTAAAGTGATCAGATTTTAACATTGGTAAAGCGGGACACCATTGACGGGCGGGGGTGGGGAGAGGGGGAAAGGGGGGCATGTCCCCTTTCTAGGAACCACCTAGCAGCCCCCCACTGGCATTGAGGCCACTATTGACTTGTCCTGTGACTGGCCTAGAGCAAGTGTCCTCACCGCTCTGCACCTTTGTGGGGTGTGTGTGGGGGGGGTCACATCCACAAACGCAGCGTTCTCCCGACATTCCCTAGCGCGTCGTGCATTCTTTCCAAAAATCGGGACTCTTTTCAAACGCCGCGGGACGCCGGGAAAAAGTGTTTCCAATCGAGACTGTCCGGCCAAAAGCGGCACGTCTGGTCACTTTATGCTAAAGCCCAGAGAGCACGCTGCACCTCTTCACAGGAGCAGACAGCCTCATCTTTCTCCAGCCGAGCGGCTGCTGTGCTTGACCCACAGGCCCTGTGGCTCGCAGCCCAGCGTGTGACCCCAGAGGGCCCCGGGGTTCCTCACTTCAAGGGGGAAACAGAAGGCAGCCTTCCACTCAATTCACCGTGGAGAGAGACTTTATGAGCAATGGTGCTCTCAGTACTCGTACAACCTAAGAAATGGTGTATTTCAGAGTGCCCCGTATGATTCTGGGATGAGAACTGAGAGCAAGCATGACCAAGGGTTCTGGGTGGTCCGGCATGGGGAGGCCCGTGGGCGGAGCCGTGAGGGGTGACCCCGATCTTAGTGCTGCTGCCCCGCTCTGTCCCAAGGACCAGGACACTCTCATAGAGCCCCAGCGCCGGTAGCGGCTTCTGGGAACAGCGCATCACAATTTTACTATCTAGACTGCTGTCCACGCTGCAGCACCTCCCTACAGGGTAGAGGGGGGCCGCCCCTGCGGACTTCCCAGACCGTAAATCTCCAGGACGGCAGCAAGTCTCATCTTACTCTTGAGGAGCGGCTGGTCGTTTCAAACTGCCGACCTTGGGTTAGCGGTACAATACACTCGGTGGCAGGGGTTTACACGAACACTTGGACCATTCTCCCAGCCGTTTCATTCATGCAGGACCCAGTCCGGGGGCCGCAAGCTGCATTTGTGGATGTGCCGTGTGCACCCCCCCCCCCCCAAAGGTGCAGAGCGGTGAGGACATTTGCTCTAGGCCAGTCACAGGCCAAATAAATAGTGGCCTCAGTGCCAGTTGGGGGCTGCTAGGTGGTCACCCTTCCATCATGCTTGCTGCCCTGACACGGGGCGTGGTTAGGAGAGACTGGAAGCACTTGGTCCTCCCTGCCAGGTCTGGCCAGGTAGACAGTCCTTTGGGGAGATCCTGAGACAAAGGCATGGCATCCTCTGCCTCTCCCCACAGCGGGTCTTCGGAGGAGTTTCCGGCTGGGCCGCAGGGAGAGGCTGGGCAGCTCCCCGGATGGGAAGGCCCCCTCGGTAGCGGAGTCTCCAGAACTGCTAACCTACGAGGAGGTGGCCAGGTACCAGCAGCAGCCCGGTGAGCGGCCGCGCCTGGTGGTTCTGATTGGTAGGTGATGGCCTGGGCCTCCTGGGGTCGGGAGGAGTTCTTCCTGGAGAGGCTGGACTCTGACCAGCACCCCCCCCCTCTGCTCCCCAGGGTCTCTGGGAGCCCGATTGCACCAGCTGAAGCAGAAGGTGGTGGCAGAAAGTCCACAGCACTTTGGCGTCGCTGTGCCACGTAAGAGGACTCCCGGGCCAGTGTGTGTGTGTGTGTGTGTGTGTGTGTGTGTGTGTGTGTGACTCGTTCATGAAAACGAACCCCCATCCATTGCTGCCTTCACCCTTTCTGTGAGTCTGATGGCCATGGGAAGGTGGGAGGACCCAGTGGTCCCCTAGGACTCTTTGGAGCAGAAACTAGAGGTCTGCTGCTTGGGTTCTGCCTGGGCTGAGATAGGAGGCCGAGGGGCAGACTCAACCCGACATGGGAAGGGGCATCTGAGACAGGAGGGCCATTCCCTGCTTCTTCACAGTGACTCTGCCCTGTGACCTCAGCCTCTCTGTCAGTCCTGGGCAGCTGAGGGCCAGGCGAGTGACCTTGATTGGCAGTCCCTCCAGGTGCACTCCTGGTCTTCCTCCCGAGAGAGGCAGTGGGGGAGGCTGAGATCCAGTGGGCAGGAGGTTCTGGTTCTGAGTGTACTGAGGAGGAGGAGGACAAATGGTAGGTTCTGTCCCAGGAGCATTTATGTGCTAACTCAGCTATCATTCGGCATCTCCGAGGAAGATATGGAGGCTCAGAGAGGTTATGTAATCTTCCCAGTGTCACACAGTACGGAAATGGTAGTGCCGAGATTTGAACCCAGGCAGCCTGCTTCCAGAGTCACCTGCTTAACAAAGCTGCCCAGGGGTGTCTCACCTGTTGCCTGTCACTTCCTCCCGCCAACACGCACTCTCGACCCCTCTGGACTCAGAGGGACATAGTTGGGGTGCCCAGTGTGAGGGGATGCCGTGGTGATGGTAAAGGGAGCACCCCAAGGAGTTCTGGGCTGGGGCAGCTGCAAAGCCTTTGCCTCCCTGCCCCTAGCTGTCAAACGCTGAAGGATCAGGAAAGGGTTCCCGGAGGGGATGACGCGTATGCTGGGTTTTGCAGGGTGAATAGGAGTTTCCAGGCAGAGGTGACAGGAAAGGCTGTGTGTGCAGCAGGCACAGCGTACATAGAGGGATGCAGTCGGGTGGAAGAGTTTGTGTGGAGGGTGTGGTGGGAGATGAAGCTGAGCTGGAGGTTGGCAGCTAAGGGTCGTGGGGGCTGGGGGGAGCATGTCAGAGGTCTAAGCAAGAGCATGACGTGGCCAGAAGAGGGAGCCCAGTGGAGCTGCCAGACCAAGGCGCCAGCACACCCAGAACACACGACCAGCTTCTGAGGGCCAGAAACAGCCCTCTCAGACCCCGTCTCGTCTGGAACGCTCTGGAAAGGGTGCTGTGTTGCTTCAGGCTCATTAGTGTTCAGTAGGGGACCTGGATGTCCCCGGGGAGAGCGCAGCTCAATTTTACTGTGGAAATTCGAGGGAAAAACAGCGTGCTGGGAGATTCTTGTAGAGTCTGATGCGCGGGAGTCTGCACCTCGGCTCGCTGGCCACCAGCATGAGGCGTGACGGCACCGGGAATTGAGGCCCTCCTCTCAGTGGGGTTTTCAATAAGAGGCCCCTTTGCCTCCAGAGGAACACAGAGGAAAGCGTCCCAGCTTAACCGGAGGGGCCATCTTGGCGCCTCTTCCAAATGCGTTCCCCAGGGCGTTTCGCAGGGTGGCGCAGGGCGGGCACTCGCATGAGACAGACCTCAATGTAGACTCCGACCCTGTGACTCCTGGGCGTGGGACTTTAGGCCCGGGAGGCATGGCCCTTCTGTACCCCCGTTCCCTCCACGAGGAGGGGGCGGTCTCGTGTCTCGCGCAGGTTAGTCTGCGGCTTATACCTGACAACTGAGCGATGACTGGCCCTGTGGGCTCCGCGCCTGGCCTCGCTGCCCTTCCGCTCCCCGGGGCAGGGACGTGTCTTTGCCCAGATGTCCGCCTTTTTTTCTTTCTCTTCAAAGACACCACCAGGCCCCGAAAGAGCCACGAGAAGGAGGGGGTGGAGTATCACTTTGTCTCAAAGCAAGCCTTTGAGGTCGACTTGCAACACCACAAGTACGTACGTTGGCGGCCGGGCAGCTGTGGGTCCGTGTCCCGGCTCCTCTTGTCTTCCCGGGAGGGCTGGAGGCGGTGGTGGCGGGGGCGGCGGGAGGTCTGGCTCCCGGCTCCGTCAGAGAGCCCGGGCACTCAAGGCCTTCCCCCGTCCGGTGGCATTTCAGGTTCCTGGAGCATGGGGAGTACAAGGAGCACCTCTACGGGACCAGCCTGGAGGCCATCCGAGCGGTCATGGCCCACAACAAAGTGTGTTTGGTGGATGTGGAGCCAGAAGTGAGTGTCCCGGCTTGCTGGGCATGCCCAGCAGGCAGCATCACTCAGCCAGGGCACTGAGGGCTTCCAGGACTCTTGGCCTAAGGAACTCTCTGTCCAGTGCTAACTCCACTGCCCTGGATCCCATTCTGCCTCAGGACAGGGTGGAACTGCTCCCATGGGCTTCCGAAATGGGAACTCTTTATGGGAATGGAAAGCCTCTCCTTGCTCTTGTGGAGCGGCTGGTGGTTTCAAACTGCCGACCCTGCGGTTAGCAGGCCACCTCTCGAGGTCCGGGGGATAGCACGCAGGCCGTGGGACTAGACACCTACATGCTGCGCTCTGGCTTGGAAGACGGTGAATTAGAGTCAGCCACGAGTGGGCCCTCAGGAGCTGCCCGTGTGACCACAGGGATTGGGACCTCTGCCACAGAGGCCACGAGCCCGAAGCTCCGGGTGCCCCAAGCAGGCATTTGAACAGAACACGCTCTCGGCTTTCCTTCCCCAGGCATTGAAGCAGCTGAGGACCCCGGAGTTCAAGCCCTACGTTGTCTTTGTGAAGCCTGCCATTCAGGAAAACGCGACGACCCCGCCCAGGTCCCCTGCCGCCGAGGCCACAGCAGCCCCGCTGGTAAGTGTAGAGTTGATTTTGCTGTTTCCCGAAGCGCGAGAGGGGCTGTGCGAGGGGGCGCTCCTCGCCCTGTGAGGGTGCTCGCTGCCCGCAGAGGGGCGCAGGCTGGACCTGCTGTGCGAGCTGCTCTGTCCAGTCTGTCTTTGGGTGACACTTGGAGGACACCTGCAGTGGGACACAAGCGGGAGTGGCTTTGGCTGGGCTTCGTCTCCCCAGCAATGCGGTCAGTGCAAACGTGCAAGGTTGAGTATTTGAAGACCGTCGACTGCAATAAGCCACTCAGGGAAACCCAGTCTGCGGAGAGTGTGCTTCTACGTGCGCCACGTACAGGAGTGGCGCAGGCCGCTCTCCCCGAGCACGGACTCCGGTGGTGGTGACTTGTTGTGTTCTCACGATGCGGGTTGTTTGGGGGCTTGATTGAGGTACAACTCAGGTCCCACACGATGGAGTTTTGGAGTGCACAACTCGCGAGGTTTGCGCCCCCTCAGGGAGTAGGCTCAGAGCTCATGGCTCCCTGCGGAGTGCTCCGCCCCTTAGCAGTCGATCCCAACACCTCCCAGCCCTCAAGAACCGCCGTCTGCTCCACCTCCACTGATGCGCCCGACAGGTCATGGAAATGGGAGGGTGCTCACGGTGTGGCCTTTGGCATCCGACTTCTTTCCCTCGGCGCAGTCTCCTCCAGGGGCACCCACGTGGAAGCGCCGATCCCCGCCTCATTCCTTTTCGTCGCCGAGCACTATTCCGGGGTACAGGCGGCCACCTTGTGTGTGTCTGTTCTTCAGTTGATGGACCTTTGGGTTGTTTCTACTTTGGGGGGGCCGTCATGAGTCCTACGGCTTAGAACACATTTCAGTGTGGAAGGCAGGACCCCTGGTGTACATGTGGGCCCTGAAAGGCACGGCTGACTGTTCAAACCCGCCTGCCACGCCACCGGAGAAAGACGAGGCTGTTTCTGTAATGATTTAAGACCTCAGAAGCTCCTCAGGGCGGTTCTATTCTGTCCTTTAAGGTCAAGTGACCAGATTTTAACATCGGTAAAGCAGGACACCATTGACCGGGGAGTGGGGTAGGTAGAGGGGGTATATTCCCTTCCCGTTCTCCAGCTATGCTTAGCTTGTCATGCATTCTTTCCAAAAATTGGGACTTTTTAAAAACATCACAGGATGCAGGAAAATTTGTTTAAAATCGGGACTGTCTGGCCAAAAGCAGGCCATCTGGTCACTTTACTCTAAGGTCACTCCAAGTCAGAATGAACTTAATAGCAGGGAGTTTTCTGGGCATGTGTGTGTGTGTGCGCACGCGCGCACACACACACACACACAGAATTTGGATGCCATAATGTCATGGCCCTCTGTGTTGGCATGCTTTGTGACAAATGGGGCATAGTCATCAGTTTAAAATGTCACGCTGGGGGCTGAGCCCCGGTGGCAGCGTGGTTGTGCGCGGGACTGCGGCTCACTGGGATGGAGGTTCGATTCCAGCTCCACGGAGCAAAGGCTGGGCCTCCTACTCCCACCACCTGAGGGCAGTGATGCCCAAAAACAAAAACAAACAAGCAAACAAACAAAAAAAATAAAATGTCACGCTGGGACACCTGGCTCCCCTCGCCTTTGCAGTGCAGGTGTGGGACTCCAGGGGAGAGGAGCCCTGTTGCTTCCTAAGCACCCATTTCTCCACAGGAGCAGCAGCAGCAGGAGCTGGCTGCCTCGGCCGCCTTCATCGACCTGCACTACGGGCACCTGGTGGACGCCGTGCTGACCCGGGAGGACCTGCCGAGTGCCTGCAGCCAGCTCCAAGCCCTCTTGGAGAAGCTGAGCAAGGACTCTCACTGGGTACCTGTCGATTGGGTCAGGTAACTCTGTCCGGGAAGGTCCTGGCTGGAGGGGACCTCCAAGACCGTCTTGTCCATCTCTTGGTACCATCAAGGACTGTCCAGCGTGGGCCGGGGTGGACTCCGCCCCCCGGCCTCGATCGCCCAGAGGATGGCAAAGCACCAAGTGTCGTGTGTGGTTGGTTTTTGTCTGTTGTTTCTCGAAATGTGACCCGAGAGAGGCCTATCCCAGAATAACACACTCCACTCATTAAAGTGTCCCAGGCATGTTTGACCCTGCGTCTTCCTACCTCGGTTAAGCAGCCACTGCTGCCTTTCGCCTCCGGGGTGGGGAGGGGACCTCGTGGATCGGTGGGGTGCCGACGGAGCGAGGGTGGTGTGGCGGGGAAAGCGCTTGGCTGTCCCCCACGAGGTCAGCGGTTGGAATCCACCAGCCACAAGGGGTGATGACGACGGGGCCTCTCCTTGCGGAACGGCTGGAAGGCCAGAGGCGCAGTCCCACCCTATCAGACGCATTCACCGAGAAGCACAGCCGTGGTGGGCGAGGCCGGGGCCTGGGCTCCTGACGGCACAACCATTTTGCTCTTAGGGACGAGCCTGAAGATACGTGGCTCCAACCTTCCCCAGAGGGGCCACAGAAGAAAGGCCTGGCTATCGTGTCTGTAAAGATTGCGTGTGTGGGGGCTGAGCCCCGGTGGCGTAGTGGTTGTGCGCGGGACTGCGGCCCACTGGGATGGAGGTTCAATTCCAGTAGTGGCTCCACAGGAGCAAAGACTGGGCCTCCTACTCCCACCACCTGAGGGCAGTGATACCCAAAAAAACAAAACAGAAAAGAAGATTGCTTGTGTGGCTTTCCATGGCCGTTGGCTCTGCAGCACAGGGGGAGCTCACGCATGGATGGCTAGTGGGCTAGAGCTCATTTACAAAGCTTTACAATGTAGCGATCAGAAGCTACTTTGACTCCTACTCCCACCACCTGGAGAGCAGTGACAAAAAAAACCAAAAACAGAAGCTACTTTGTTTCACCAAAAGAGTGGCCCACCCACAGAGGCTGCCTGCCTTCAAGTGCTAAAATGTCTGTTTCCCCATTTGGGGGTAACAACAACTTGCCAATTCACAAATAACCTGCTTCTTCGACTTTTTAAGTTGCCCCCCACCCCACCCCACCCCTCCCTTGAGTCAAGGCCAACTCTTAGCGATCCTTTGAAGCAGTGGGGGCCACCGCTCTGGGGGTCCAACGACCCTTTGAGAGTGATGAAGTAGCCACGAAAATAATGTGCCGCTTGGAGGTCACCACGCCCCGAGGAACTGTCTGAAAGGGCTGCCGCATGAGAATCCCTGCTCTGACGATTTCCAAGTCTCTCACTCTTTCCGAGAGCAGATACCCTCATCTTTCGTCTATGGAGTGACTGGTGGCTTTGAACCCCCGACCTAGCATTTAGCAGTTCCTAACTGAACCTGCCAGTCCCACTGTGACTCCTTCCAGGCTCACACAGCTGCTTAAAAAAGGGGAGGGGGCAGTGCTGGGGTTTGAGGTCATCTCGCTAAATATCAGAGCTGGTCAGGACGACACTTACTGCCCCAGGAGTCCGTGGGTGGAGCAGAGGCTTAAGTGCTGGACCGCCCATAGTAAGGCTGTGAGTGCTAACCCATTCCTTGGGACACAGGGCATCACTTTGAAGACCCCATAGAGGCGGTTGACCTCCCCCCCCCCCCCCCCCCCCACCCCCCCACCCC
>PVJH01049745.1:0-10165 GCA_004026705.1 Nesogale talazaci | reverse complement strand
AAAAAAATCAATACCTGAATGGTTGACTTGTACAGGTTAAATTCTTATGCGACCAGACACTAGTCACACAAACAATGGATATTGGCGATAGGGCAATACTTTCAACAATATTCATGCACAACAGCAGTATCATGCCTTCCAGATTAATGCATGTTATAAAAAAACAAGGAGGGCATTTAAATACTAAGTATGTATTAGTCCTAAGCCACCCTTCATTAGGCACCCTCCAAGAAAGAGGTCTGAATCAAATTCCAATGTCTCAGTTCTATGCCCTTGAGAGAGCAATCATTTGCCTCTTTTTACACTGGAGTGTTTCAGTCTGAAGTCCAAGTGTTGCAGGTGAGTGACCAGATTTTAAGTGGGACACAATTGACCAGTGAGGGGGGAGGGGTCTTGCTTAAAAATTTGGTCTATATGGAGCAGAAGAAATGTTCATAGAATGCAAAAATAGTAGTGCAATATATTTATTTAATTTTAAAACACCGCAGGATGGGGAACAAATTGTTAAAAAGTAGGACGTTTGGTCACCTCATTGAGCCCAAGTGCTGCAGATGAGTTTGAGGTACATCCCAGTGAAGTTATCACATGAAGTCATCATGGTGTGTCTTATCAGGGACATTATGTACCTCAAAGAACAGAGTCTAAAGTCCCAGATCAAAAGTGTCCAATTAGGAATATATTACCAGGCATATTCTCCCCCTTGAGTTCTATATAAGGATTGCAAGTATTGTTAAGTGATTTTTCCTTTCACGAGAGGCTGTTCCTTTCCCATTTTCCTACCAGCAGAATGTATGTTCTCCTGAACATACATTTTCTCCCTCCTAAGTTTTCTCCTTACCTCACCTTGAATTAACTGTCCAGTCAGTTTTCCTTAACACTCTCATAAGAGGGTCTGTTGATTGGGGTGATCTTAGCACAATTTTGTACTAATTTTTGAAGCCCACTTGTATTTGAAGTTACTGGCTGAAATGACCTCCAACGGATCAATTCTTTTACTCGTCCTTATTCATGGTCCACATTTCATATGCATAGACTGTGATTGAATATGCCAGGACTAGGGTTTGGCACAATTTAATCCTCAAGGTGACATCTTTGCATGTCAACACTGTAGAGAAATTTTCTTTATGAAACCATTTTCCAGCACTTCATTTTAGTTGACTTCTTGACTTTTGTTTCCATGAGAGTTTATTGTAAAGCCAAATAAAATAGAATGCTTGACATATAAAGTCTGTTTTCCTTTATTGTGATGTTATTTATTGGTGTAATTGTGAAAGTTTTCTTTATTCTGAGACATAATCCTTACCAAAAGTTCTTTGGACCAGTGTGCAGCCAACTGCCTTGCTTTTCCTGTGCCTTGATTTGAAAGCTAAACTTCCCCATGGGACACCTAATCCATGGACTGTGTCACATTAAGTGGAGGTTCCTTCTAGCCCTGCTTTGGCATGCTACTAGAATATACAGCTCTTATACTGGGGACTGCTGGACGCTGTTATCTCACTGACTGTTGGTGACCTGCCTTGCTGTTTGCTGCCTGTGGTCAGATAGCCTGAATTGTTCTACAGAGGACTACCCCGAGGCCCTCAAGACTTCAAGGACTGTCAGCCTACTAGGTGTCTCACGCAAGTGAGTTGCACTGAGTCATTTGTACTACTTTATAGATTAAGGAACCACTCATTTCTTATGTTAGATATCTATATCTATATCTATATAGATAGATATATAGATATCAGTGTCCTGGTTAGACAGAACCCAGTCAACACACCAGCTGAAAGGTTTTTGACAAAGCCTTTAAAATGGTAAATGTCATCAAAATCTATGAATATCATTTAAATTGTTAAATATAAAACAGTCGATCTTTTCTGTAAGCCAACTCACAATGAAAAGTTAAAAACAAAATTATTTACATGGGACCCCATGATCACAAATTACTTTAAAATGAAGATTATAATATAAAAGGGCAGTGAACCTCTATTAAGGGAACAATCAGATGGAAATAATTGTAGTGCCCATGCATCATATGAGTATATAGACAAAATGGTACACAGGTAGGTACAGATGTGTACATAGGGATGAATAAATGGAAAAATCAGACCCATTGCCATCAGTTGCATTTGATTCATGAACACCCTTGTATGACAGAATAGAACTTCCTTTGGAATTTTGGTGCTGTATATCTTAAAAAGATTAGAAAACTGTATCTCTGTCCCATGGATTGACAAGTAGATTTGAACAGACTTAGATTAGCAGCATAATGTGTAACACACTAACCACCAGAGATTCTTAGAAATATCTATGGTATTTTGTAGTAGTTGGATGATTTTATATCAACTAGATACTCCTAGTTAGACATGGCATCCAACTTGTGAATCAAGGGGTAGCTTGAGGACACCTCATTGGGGGTGTGGCCTTTGTATGAGGGTCCATGGGAACTGCTTCCGCTTCATCTTCCTCCTTGCAGGTACTTCACTCGGACTCTGCTTCAAGAGGTGGTCCTATTTAGGCAACCTGGTGCTAGGAGCTCCTCAACATGCTGCCATGCTTCCATTAACCTTGGAGCCAGGAGATTTTGCAACAACTGGCCTGAGGTCTCCCTGTTTCCCAAACAAATATGCATCGCATGCAGTCTGAAGAGGGATTTTTGGATTAGCTTGAGATTTTGAGACTTTAGTTGGACCCAACTAGGATGGCCTTCTTGATATAAAACTCTTATACATAGATCATTGTCACATAATTTGTTTCTCTACATAACTTAGTCTAATGCATATGTTTAGCCCAGTAATGCTGAAATTTTTAATTGCAGGAAAAAAATTGCTTTTATTTTTTACTTTCATAGTTATCAATATATATAACAACCAAAATATATTAAATATATAAACATAATTTCAGTACCAGATATCTTTTAATTAAATGTTACATAATTAACTATATTTAAATGTATTTAATTAAATGCTACGAAAGCTTCATGCTCGGCATTGTAGAGTTTAATTACACAGCATGCATGAGGACAGGCATATATGGATAGTCAGCAAAGATATGAGAATAGATCCTGCTAACTACTGACATTCAGTTGTTCCTGATTCATAGAGACTCATAGTTTCACCCTGCAGGTAAAACTAATTCTTTAGGTTTCTGGGACTAGGTATTGTGGGTAGCACAAGTATTTTGGGGAGCAACTGGTGTATTTGAACAGTTGATCTTGTGGTTAACAGCTAAATGCAATACCCACTGTGTCACTAAGACTTCTTATGGATACTCCTTAAACATAACCCAACACCTTCCAAAATTGTTTTTCTTAATTGAAGAGTTAGGCTCATAGTCTCATAGAATATTTATCCAAATAGAATGGACTGAAGAATTGAGCAGTACATAATTATTACCAAAAACAAAAACAGACAAGCTGGAACAGTGACCTCCAGAAGACTACATCCCTACTACTACAACTACTTCCTTAAAACATGCTTTAAACGTAGAACCAAGCCAATTTCCTGACATCACCTTTAAATGAAATATGATAGTGCATACATAAAGGATGTCTTATCTATAAAATCAGGACTTTATTTAAAAGTCACCAGTATCAGAACAAAAAGAAAATAGCTTTCCCCAATAATTTATTTAATAGGAATTAATACAAGACTCTTGTCTTAATACAAGACTCTTCCAAAGGAATGGAGCCCTGGTGGTGTAGTGGTTACCTGTAGGGCTGCAATCTTGGAAGAAAGACTGTACTTTCTACTCCCGTGAACTGTAACCGCCTCAGAAACTCCCACGTGCTCCCTGTGAGTCAGCACTGACTTGCTGATGAGAGTCCAAAGGAAGAGAAGAGTCACGATGTCCTCAATGTCCAAGTTTTCCTTGATGCAGTTTCACTTTATTATCCTGCGGTGTCCGCCACCACTCCTTCCCTTAGTAAATTCCTTTCTATTCCTGGATTCTGAAATTTGTTGCAATATCTCAGAGAACTTCGGAGCATTAAGGAAGGTGGCTCATATGGCTGTGTGTGCTTCTCAGATTTGAGATGTAGCTCTCTGTCCATAGGTTCTTCCTTCCCCGCAGGCTGCAGAGGCTGATGATATGCTAGAGGTGTGGCAGAGGCAAGCAAAATGCAAGATCTAGATGCAGAAGACAGAGATGTTCAAAAGTCAAAGCAGGTCTCCTTGCTTCCACCAATGTTCAGTTACGAAGGAAAGAGAGAGGAAAACGTATAATTTTGAGGGAGGTGTGGGTTTTGTCTTAGAGCAGAACATGTAGCCAAAAAAACCAAATAGGGGTAAATTGAGTCAGACCCCAGATTAAAGAGAAAACTCTGAATTCCACACTTACCCTGTTTATTCAATAATAGAGGGTAGAATTTACAATAGATCTTTTAAATGATTATAGGAACAAGCTCTATATTAAATTATTGACTATATCTTATAATCTGTCACCAAAATTGAAATAACATAAAAACTTACATCCTACTTATATCACACCATTATTAATAATGTAAATAAAGAATTAGCTTTTTGCTCTTAGATTTATCTTTTAATTTTTCAAATAATTATCTCAAGGTATATATCATATACTTGCAAGATTTCATACATACTTGCAAGATTTCATACATACTTGCAAGGGGCAGCGATTTAAAGAATCATCATTGCTCGGGAGGAACTAGTTTGAAAAACACTATTTTTCAACTTATGTCAATTATTACATTTTCCCTCATATATCAGGTGTGAAAAAAAAATTACCTGAACAATTTTTGAAGAGAATTTAGAAGAGAATATGGTGTTATGTCACTTTCATGATAGTATATTTTCAGTCCCAAAGAAGGCAGCTGTAAGGGGTATCTCCCAAAAGAAACAGGATTTCCCCTAAAAGCTATATATTTAATTTTTTCCTACAAACAATCTTGTCTTGTGATTCCATTCTTAGGAACATTTTTTCAAATTCATCTGGTTCAATAAATGACAGAGCCTCTTTGCCTTTTTCTTCCTCTTCTACATCATCAAGTCAATATCCTTTCATATCCTTCTGTATTCACAGAAACAAAAAGAAGTTGCATGAAGTGAGGTCAGGTGAGTCAGACACGGGGCAAAAGAGACATGCTGGTTTTTGCCCCAAACTGGCACACTGAAATGGCCATGTGAGCAGGTTCATTGTGGCAAAATGAACCTGGTGGAAAAGCCAGTTGCTTGTATGCAGCAAATCAGGACTTACTTGTCTGACACTGTTGTGCGATGTTTTCAGAACCTCAAAATAGAAAACTTGATTGACAGTAGGACCTGGTGGAATGAAGTCCAAATATACTACTTGTTGACATTTTTGTCCTCAAAGGACTTACAGAATAAGGTTTGTCATCAATCAACATTCCACTTTTTTTGAAATGAGAAAAACCACTCATATACTTGAGTTTTCCCATAATGCTGTTCTAGTAAACTGTGTTCAACATCACAACAGCTTCTGTAGCATTTTCCCAAGCAGGGAATAAAAACCCTCAAAGCTGCACACTATTCCCTTAAATCCAAAATCGCACACACAAAAAACAGAGGTTAAAGTTAAACTGTTTTTATGAAAAAAATTCAGTCACCAGAAAGAACCTTACCAGTCGACACCACTAGGTGCACTAACTCAGAGTGAGTACTACGAAACCTCTGGTCTGCCCAGGGCAATTCAGAGTTTTGGGGGATAACCCATTGTATTTAAGGTTTTTAAAGCTAAGTTTTTATAAGTTTCATGATATTTGTAATGGAGTGGTATAATGGAAATAAAATTAAACTCTTAAAATGAGCTGAATTCATAGACAAATGTGATCTAATTTTGAAGAGACTGGTGAAGGTTATATAATTTCAACTTGATAGCTGTTCAAAAGAAAGACTGCTCAATTTTCATATTCAAACACTGAAAAGAGGACTTATAGTCAGGGAATACCATTTTTCTCAAGAAAATTAGTTCTTCAATTTTGGCCTTCTGTCTACATACACCTTCAAATATATTTTATTAGCAAACTGTTTTAAAATGGCTTTATCATATGTAAATGGGAAAAACATGTTCATGGATAGGAGAATATATGGTATATTTCATAGGGCTTGTAATATTGCTCCTGCCTGTCCAGTTTACCTAAGAATTTTATAAAGAGTAACTAGAATTGACACTTGATTTATATCAAGGAAACCAGAAGGAATGGAAGAAATTTGTGAACAGTTACATGTAATGATAGAGCTGTATCTGTGAATAGTGACTTTTCTTCACTATTCAATTTCCCCAGCCACTGAATCATGTACTTAATAGAAAGAAGGAATTCCGTAAAATAAAGAGTGGGATCTGCTTTTCTATTCAAATAAGTATTTTGGTTAAAAGTTCTCTTTCATTGCATGGTTTCCACAAGATATTTCCATTTCAAAAATAAATGTTTTACAAATGAGGGTTTCTTAGGGTTGCTTCTTAGTTTAGAGAAAATATACCAACACTGTCATTTTCTTCTCAAAACCAGTATGTAGATAGAAAAGCCAGAGTTAAAACTGAAGCAAACGTACTCTCTGTCCTGCCATTCAACTCCCCTATGGCCTCCTGATTATTTATGGCTCATGGTGCAAAATATTAAGTAGCTGCTAGTCACAAGGTCAGTAGTTTAATCTGCCAATTACAGTTGAGAGAAAGAGAAGGCTGTTGGATCTCTGAACACTTTACCATATCAGGTTTGGGACTAAGTAAAATTACCAATTAAAGCTTAAATATAGGTGCTGCCATTACTAAGGGCACTACATTTATTTGTAGTTGTGTTTGTTCTACTCCTTCATTTTTCTAATGTATTAATAAAGGTTTGGATCTATTGATCATTTAGTTCCTTTTCATCAATCCACGACAAAATTCACATGATTGTCCAGCTTTATTTCCTCTGTCTCAGAGAAAGACTCAGTGAAATAACTGACCACCCTTGTTATTTTTCCCTCTAACTGGACACTGAATTTTTTTAGTTTCTTTTCCTTTTTGTCCTAGTTTCTTTTCTATAATAGCATTTTTCTCATGCGTAGTCATTATAAGAAAACTTGATTATTAGCAATGATCTCATTTACCTATATCTCCCTTCAGTAATTTTGCTCTGGCAAAAGTAATACATTTTAAAATATATTGAATATTCAGACAAGTTTTACTATATCCTACGGCTTCAACAAACACTTTTAAAAAACTATGGTTCTGTTATGTATTTCACATGACTCTTCAAGCCATAGTCTTTGTAACTGGATGAGATCATTTAGATTGGGGTTATTTCCTCTTTTCTTGAGGATTCTGGGGAAGAGAAAGTGGTGTTGGGGTGATTATGGGATTATATGGTTAATCTATGAATAACTGTCCATGAATGGAACTGTTTACAGGAATAGAAAGCCCATTCTTTCTGCCAGGAAGCAATTGGTGGTTTCAAACTGCCAACCATAAGGATCACAGACAAACTGTGCAACCTCTATACTACCAGAACTCCATAAGTATAGCGTAGCTAAGGCAAATGGAGGAAATGAAGAAGTCCAAGAAAGAAATAGACATTTTCAAAGGAAAGTTTGAGAACATGAAGCCAAACATTAAATTAAATGTGTAAAGACCTAGAATTAAGAAACCAAAAAGGAAGAACATATTATGTCTTAGATTGAAAGAACTCAAGCAAAGTTTTAAGCCTCTAGTTATAATATTTAAAAATTCTATGGGCAAGATATTGAATAATATAAGAAGCATCAAAATAGAATGGAATAATAGTACTACTCAATCTTTCAAACTGATACTCAAAATTCTCCTCTTGAACTGACTCCATTTTTGTTTTTCTGATTCTGTTTATTTTTTACTGTCTACCAGACTCATTTCATTAGTTTAGTCACTTCATTTTCAGGACTTCTTTTAATTTTTTACCTTCATCTACATACATAGAAGCCTAACTGTTAGCCAAACAATAGTACAGTAATAAATCAATAAACTTTTTATTAATAATGAGGTTATTTAAATATTTAAGTATACATATTTATCTAGAATTTATAAAAATGCCCTAATAAATGTTTTCATATGGATTTTAAATTTCCCATTTAAATTCCCAAATTAAAAAATATTTTAATTAATGTTTAAATTATATAGTTATTCCTTTGTCATATATTTTTTCATGTTTATTTAGAATCTCCCTATAACCAATGCTGGTATAAATTAGGAAATGTTTCAGACTTCAAAACACTCACTCTGTGAGGCCCCAACCTATATTTATATTGCCATCATTAATTCACCCTCAATAGACATAGTTATTAACTCTATTTAATGTGCTATATCATGTACAATATAAATACATAGAAATATTTAACAAATTGTATTTTTATAATGATAAAATTTGCAATAATAAAAATGCTAATAGATGATAGCAGGTGTGTCAGGAAGGGTTCTCTTAGAGAAATAAAAATCAGGAAACTAGTAATTATTTTTATATATTTATATAGAGAGAAAGGTATATAAGATAAGAAAGAAACAGTTAACTATCTATAAAGCAGTATAGATTGCTCGGTGCAACTCACTTGCGAGAGGCAGCTAGAAAACTGGCATTCCTTTAAGTCTTGAGGGCCACTGAGTAGTCCTCTGTAGAGCAATTCAGGCTATTTGGTCACAGGCAGCAAACAGCAGAGCAGGTCGCCAACAGTCAGCCAGATGACAGAGTCCAACAGTCCCCAGCTCAAGAGATGTATATCCCAGGAGGGTGGTGAAGTAGGGCTTGAAGGCACCTGAACTCACAGCAACACAGTCCATGATTAGGTGTCCCATGGGTAGTGTTGCTCAGAAGTAGAGTCACAGGATGAACAAGGCAGCTCTCTGGTCCAAAGATGTTGAAGCAAGAGAGAGGGTGCATACAAAACACAGCACATATATTATGAGCCCTAGCCCAGACTACCCTATACAAATATCATCATATTCTGGAATATCCTCATCCTCCATTAGGCCTCTATATAAACTGGGTTGTGTACATGTGGTAAGGCAGCATGTGTAGTAATATGGCACAAGCAGTAGCATCATGGTGTATAGTCTGAGCCCTAACATAGGTTGCTCTATGCAAACATAGTCATGTCATTACATTCTGAAATATTATCAAAACAAACTATCCAAACCCTGAATTACTGTCAGACCCCTTGGTGATCCAGTATGTTTTGGGTCTCATATTGCCTTTTGAGTGTGATTCTTTTCAGGGGTATCTGTTTTCCATGGTGAAATCTATATGTCTTTCTGCATTCTATTGCCAATTGATCTTACTTGAATATATGTACAGTTTCCTAGACAACACCATTTTACTGTAAATCAACCTCTTGTAAGAACTGTAACTAGGGCTTATTTTTGGAGTAGGGCTTGTAATATATTTTGATAATTCAATTGCTATGGTATGACTTTTTTTAATTCGGTTAGAAATGAATCACAATACTTCTAATCCTGGACCAAAAAAAATGCAGGTTATGCTTTGCTGGTTTCCAACTTAAGGTTGTGTCAAGAGCAAAAGAAAGCTAAGACAGTATTGCAAGTAGGGAATTGTGTGTTGGCAAAAAAGTGAGTGTGTGCTGGAAAATTAAAGCTGACTTGGAAAGGATTCCAAAGGCTAAAAAAAAGCTTGGATATGGTTCAACTTTTTCATGTGAGGCTTTAGAGACTAAATAGCATGAATGGGGTAGGGAGTATTGTCAAATGGCTTCTGAGTAACACTCATGGAAATTCACTTATGCACTCTTTAAATGGTTAAGGATGACAAATTAAAAGCACCAGGCATTGAAATTTTTGTTGCATCAGCAGGATGGTGTACCTTCTTCATGAATAGGTTTGCCCAATGTTTGAAGGAAAGTACAAAGATTTCACAGAAGTTTCCAAAAGATATTGATGAAAATGTAATGTCATTCCCTTCATTCATTATAAGACAAAGAAGGATCCATAACCATGACCTGGGAGAAATTGGGAATATGGATTCGAAACCTGTGACATTTGATCTTCCAAGCAGCAAAACTGTGGCATGTTTGCAAGACAAATATTACTATTTTACTCAGAACCACAGTAAATGGAAAAAATAAACCATTTCACAGTTACTGTGTCATGTTTGACTAATGGAACTAAGCCGTGATCTTTCACTATTTTAAAAAGAAAGACCTAATCTACAGTGGTCAAATTCTCACCATGAATTATAGTGTAC
>PVJH01049744.1:0-10172 GCA_004026705.1 Nesogale talazaci | reverse complement strand
AGAATGGCACTACCAGGAGGGTGGAGGGAAGGTGGAGTAGAAAGGGGGAACCGATTGCAGGGATCTACATTTAACCCCTTCTTTGATAAAGATCTACAGTCGTACATATCCTCTAAAATTTCCAAGAATCAGAGTCCACTTGATAGCAACAGGCATCGGTTTTATTTTGCTTTAAGCAAATAAACAGAGAGCCCTTGTGAAGATTGAGAAGAACAATATGCCATGACTTAAAAAGCATGATGAATTTAACTTTGTTAGAAAAGGGAGATTAGGAACACCACACGACAGTAGGCTGGGGCAGCTAAGTGGGTGGAGGAGGCTCTGAACACAGTCAGTTGGCAGGAGAGACTCCAAACCCACATCTGGCCCAGTCTCTCCAAAGCCCAGAAACTCCAGAAGCAATAAAAATGAGACAAGCTGCAGGGCAGCCAAAAAGGGCAGCAATAGTTGCAAGGTTTCCAGAATAAACACATTTGAATTTCAGATCAATAACATATATATATATATATATATATATATATATCCACCTATTGTATAAGTGTGTCACTCATAGTGCATACGACATACTAAACACTAAAACAAGTACTCGCACTGGTCTCAAATTGAGATGTAACACGTTTTCCTCTATTTTTACTTGCTAACTCTGGCAAGCCTCCATTAGGTAATCTACAATCTTGATTCTGTTCTTCTAGACACGCTACGTAGATTGTGTGGTTTCATCTTCAAAACACTGAAGTGAAAGCTAGATCGTTATTTTAGGACACTTTGCAACGCTGTTAAGCAGCTTGCCCAAAGCCCTGGCCGACCCGAGCTGTGACAACATGCACTTGTGTTTTGGAGACCCCCATGGGCAGACCTCGAGGGGAGGCAGTGCGCGCCCGCCCAGCCCCAGCCTGCCTCCCTAAAGCAAAACTCACCCCAAAGTGCGTGGCACCCGTTCCTTGGTTTTCCAGATGTGTGACAGTTAGCTTGCACTAGACTGCAGTCTATGAAGTGTGTCATTGCCTCGTGGGAAAGTTTGACCTGTTGGGGGAGCATGACCAAAATGTGGCACAGGGACACAAAGTGAGTGTGTGCTTTGGGGAGCACCGTGCCAATAGCCATGCTCAACTTGGGATCACCAGAAACCTTCAGCTTGTGAGGCAATGCTTTCCTCCGCAAAGGGGGGGCAGGATAATAAAACAAGGTAGGCTGGGTCTATTCCCTGATGGCTCAGAAAGCAAGGCTGGAGCACCGCTCCAGACAACCAGCGAGGGAAGTGCCAGCTACAGGCTCTCTCGCTGCTCAAGACTGTCAATCTTAGCGTGCCATTCAAAACTCTCCCCCACTTCAGGGGGATCTTCCCAGCAACTGCTAATTGGCGGCACCAAGTAAGCTTGAGACTCCAAAAGTGACCCTAAAACAGAAGTTCTCAACCTATGGGTCGCGCCCCCTTTAGGGTCAATTGGCCCATTCACAGGGGTCGCCTAAGACCATCATTAAACACATGTTTCCCAAGGTCTAAGGAACCAAGACACCACTCCTCTCTCTGTGTCCAGACAGGTCTTTCCACATGCAAATACGCCCACCTATAAATATCCGGCTTACAGGCTGCTACCCATGTTACGCCATGCTTCAAGACATCTCATTTATTTGTCATTAGAAAGAAATATTTCACAATCTATAATGACAGAGTGTTTTGTGATGAGTCATTATGCTTTCAATTTGTCACATGAAAATGCACCCTGCATATCAGATAGTTCCAAGACCATTCATAACATTAGCAAAATGACATGAGAGTGATGAAGGAACAACAAAAATGACTTTATGGCTGGGGGTCCCCACCACATGAGGACCTGTACGAAAGGGTTGAGGCGTGAGGAAGGTGGAGCTGTGCAGCCCTGAAAGAGCACACGCTCTCCACCATCATGGGGAGACTAATCGGAGGACCTTCACCTGCCTCGGGGGTCCAGAGAACAGGACAGCACAACAGGGGTCATCCAGCCTGGGTAAACCCACTGCGCCACCACAGCAGGTGCGACAAGTTTGGGGCAGCATGGACTTCAGTCTTACAGAGCAAAACCCTAAGGAGAATAAAAATCCCAATCCTCAGGTGGCCTTTTCTAGTATTCTTAAAGTGTCGCTAGAGCCCCTGCTATGTACCAGAAATGAGCTTCATGTTGACACATCCCATCAGGTCAATCCAGCAAGATATCTGTGGGTTGCAGCTGTGGAACCTCAGACTCAGGAAGGTAGTCCTATGTCTGTCCGGCACTGATAGAGTACTACCTATTTTGTGGTTGGTTCAGGTAGCAGTGTGATGAGGAAAAGTAAGGGAGGGTCAAGGATAGAGAACCATGGGGTGGCAGAGTGGAAACTGTGTGGCTGGGACAGTCTGGGGAGACACCGGACAGAAGGCAACATTGGAGCAGAGGTCTGGAGTGAGGGATGGAGTATGCCAGGTCTGGGGGAGAGGACACAGGCAGAGCAGCGACCAGCATTGGGGGGCGAGTGACCTAGAAGTGAAGGGAGGTCAGTGGACTGGGGCATGTTACAGGAGGGCAGAAAGGGTAGGAGATGAGTTTGGAAGAGATGATGGGGAGGGTCGAGCCATTTTTAAAGGCTCGCTGTGGCATAGAGAAATGGATGGGTAAGTAAATGGATAGATGGATGACATAGAGTATAGCTGATCGACAGGTGTGTAAAGGAATTGATTTCCAGGGATTCCCCTAGTCTGACAGCTACTTAGGGGCTGACAGTATATATGAAACTAAGTCAAAAATTATTATTACATTCCCATTGCCAACTGGAACCAGATAAGGATGTCCTTGATCACCACTCTTATTCAATATTAGGTTGGAAGCCTTAGCCAGAGAGACAACAAAAAGAAAACAAAGTATGCAAATTGGTAAAGAAGAACTAGAACTCTCTATATTTGCAGATGTATATTTGCGGATATAATTCTATCCATAGAAAAGCCCAGACTCGACGAGAAAACTGTTGGAACTAATCTGAAAGATTCAATAACATCTCAGGTAGAAAATCAACCTACAAAAACTAATCAGATTCCTGGATACTAATTAAGAAAGTTCTGAAAAGAAACCAAGAAAACATATTTACCAGAGCCACCCAAAAGATAAAATTTTTAGGAATGAGCCTACATACTAAATAAACCAAAGAGAAACAAAAGACTTGTACAAGGAAAACTATAAAATACTACTCTAAGAGACTTACAGAACTGGAAAAATATACCATTCTCAGGGACAGGAAGAGTTAACATTGTGAAAGTGCCAATACTAGCCCCCAAACAATCTATAAATATAAAATAACTCCAAACCAGATCTCTGTATCGGTCTTTAACAAGATGGAGAAACGAACTACCAATTTTATGTGGAAAGGAAAGAGACCTCAAATCAGCAAAGCACTACTAAAGAAGAAATCACTTCCTGATTTCAAAGCCTACTACACAGCCTCTGTAGTCACAGCAGGCTGGGATTAGTTCAAGAGGAGCTACAGAGATAAATAGAACATAAGAGAGAGTCCCACCTGCAAACAATTGATGTTGGCCAAGGATTTATGCACATCAGATGAAGGACAAGATCATCTCCACAACAATGGGATTTCCACTTTCCGAAGATTGAAACAGGCTCTGTACCTGACTCCGTGTACAAAAACAAACTCAAGATGGACTACAAACCTAAATGTAAATCCAGAAACTCACAATATCACCAATGGAAAAATAGAGATAACCCAAGAATGCCTAATACAGGAAATAAACACAACCTGGAACCTATCAAAAGCCATACACACCAGCAGAGGATAAAATAGACAGCTGAGACTTCCGTAAATTAGACATGCATATGCATTTAAAAAATGTTATCAAAAGTAAGGCACGAATCCTAAAATCTGTAGCAAACTTCGAAACTTCAACAAGAAAAAGACAAATACCCTGACGCTAAAATGGGCAGAGGACACAGACAGTTTCCCAAAGAAGACATTCAGGAGACCAACAAGCATGTGAAGAAATGCTTGATACCATTCATTACCCAAGAGACGGACATCAAAGTAGCAGTGTGATCCCACCTCACCTCAGCATTGATGGCATTATTAAATTTAAAATAAATAACATAATAAGTACTGGAGAAAATAAAGAGATTTGAGCTCTCCTGTGTTGCTGGTGGTACAGTAAAACAGTACAACCTCTGTGGAAAACAGTATGGACTTCCTCAAAACGTTGAGAATAGACCACAGGACCCAGCAACCACAGTGGGGATTTGCTTCACAGAAATCAGAACTGCAGCCTCCACCAGGGGAGTCACAGCCATGTTCGTGGCAGCACCACTCATACGAGCCAGAAGGGGGAAACAACTGAAATGCCTATGGCTGGAAGAAAGGCTGAGTAAACGTCTTTACATACACAAAGTGGGATTCTACACACTGTTAAAGAATAATGGGAAATCTGTGAAACCCTCTTGATGTGGATGCAATTAGAAGACATAATGCTGAGTGAAATGAGTCAACCACAAAAGGGCAAAAATTGCATGGGACCACTGTTATTTTAGAAAGGAAAGAAAGGTGGGAGGGAGAGAGAAAAGAAAGGAAACGGACATTAATGGTGACTTGAGGTATGAGAGGAAGAGGGGGGTGGGGTAGGGAATAGGTTACAGGGTAGACCCGTGTTAACTTGGGTAAAGGGGATAATAATAAGCAACAAGGGGGGTCGGGGTGGGATTTAATGACAGGGAAGTCATTTGGAAGGTTTAATAGATGGCTGAATAAAATTTTTAAAATGATGACCTGATCCTCAAACCTTCACCTAAGTCATAGCAAAGTTATTTTAGTTTTTTTAAGGGCTGCTGCAAAATCATAGAAATCTTTATGAATCAGCATGGGCAACATATGAAGCTACTGTTTCTCAGCAGACTCTCAATCTTGGTCTGTCTTGTTCTAGTCCTTCCCCCCAAAGAATGCTGCGCACCTCAGTTTACTCAATCTACATTAAGACAGTAGTTTGGGACCCTCAAGGGACTCACACAAGATCCTCGGAAGTGTTCTTTGAGCTTGAGGAGCAAGCCAGCCTATTGGGGCAGAATGATGGAGACACTGTCCTAAGTGCCACTTCCCCAACTTGTCCCTCACTGTTGCCAGTTTCTGTTTCCTTCCGACTTTTTCCTAGTAAGCTCCCACAATCATTCTGGGTCCTTTGGGGGAGGAGGGAATCTGTCAAGATAATCCCTTGGGAATCCCCCACCACCACCACCACCACCACCACCACCAATCATTATAGCCTTCTGAACTGAGTCTTCTGCTCTGAACTTATCTGGCCCAGCAGAGTCCCTTAGAAGTCTGGTTTGATTGGGTCTCTTTTCTTGAAAGGCACCCTAAGGAGACTAAGATGAGCATATGGCTGAGAGGATTTGTCCATTTAAGCATATTTCCTTTGGAATACACCCTGCCGTGGAAGAAGTTGAGTGCTTTTTGGCTAATCCTTGTGCGACTCACGATCTAATAACCCATTTGCTGTATGAGTCCAGTACAAGGCCCTCATCATCGGCCCCACGAGGAGCCCCAGACAAACACCTCTCCTGAGTGAACTAGAGCCTGCGCAGCAAGTTCGATCCGACAGGGAACTACCATGGAGAAGACCCCTATATGAAACCTGGGAGTCCAAAAGAAAGGTCCATTCCTGGCTGGCCAACCACCACAGAACCACCACCCGTGCCCTCTCTGCAGACGGCCCCAGAAGCTTCGGCAAGACCAAGGCTCTGCCTAATGTGCGTCCTCTGGCAGGACAGCTGGCCTCCCCACCAGAGAGCACGGCCCCGTGCTGGCCCTGCCGCCCACCGAGCAGCCTCACCTCCACATCCTTCTCCAGCTCCAGCCCGGCCTCCATCAGGTTGTGCTCAAACTCCTCCCGCTGCTCCTTCCTCTCCTCCTCCTGGGCATCGAGCGGGCCTAGCTCAATGTCTCCAGCATGGGGGTCCTTGCCCGTCTCCCCATTGGAGACGATAGCCAGTGCGTTGCCAGGTGAGCCGTGGCCCGGGTGAGCCCCACGTTTCCGGTAGTGATAAACCAGCACGTAGTCAACCTTCCTCTGGTTGTCGTAGAAGTGCATTCGACTGGCACGGGCCTCAGAGGACAGGGGTTCATTGGCATCCAGGTAGTTGTTGATGACCTGGCCAGAGAGAGCAGGACGGGCAATGGGGAGGCACAGTGAGGAAGAGGGAACTCAGAAGAGGTGGACCCCATGCTCTGCAAAAGAAAGGAAGCCCCCCAAGCCCCACGGCCCTAACTGTCCCTGAGAACAGACCTGAGAATAGCCTGTGTTCGCTGGTCACACCTGGCACATGCAGCCTGCACCCTTTGTCCAAAGCAGCCCGAGCATCTGAACTTCCACGGGACCTGAGGTCTATGAACATGCAGCTACAGACACCAGCCTCCTCTCGTGCACAACCGCATACCCACTTCTGGCCACGCACACACCGGAACACCTACAAGACGCTCACCTGACCCCAGATGCTCCCATCCTGCCCACCTCTGCAGGGGCCCAGGTGCACTCCCATAGACACAGCCCTCTTCCACACACACTGGGCCCCCCACATATCCGCCCTCCCTGCCGATCTGCACTCAGTCAGCACAAGTAGACCCCAACAGTACTTACTGGCAGATTCTCTGGGTCCATTGGAACAAGGGCCAAGGTCTAGTCACCTGGCCCACCCCCCCTCCCTCCCACCCCACGAGACTCTGTTATCTACGGAGCCCCTCACAGCCCCGCATGGTCCTCTTGCTCCCCTTTTCCAGCCACAGGTGCGGACTAGCCAAAGATCAGAGTGGGAGATGGGAGACGTGTCCGTCGCTCTCCTGACTCCCAGAGAAGGGGCGGAGGAGAAGGCACAAGGAAGGAGTGGGGAGGGGCCTGCCTCCCTCCCTCTGGGTGTTTCCCTGTTTATTACTGGTTTGATACCCAGCTGCCTCTGCAGCCACCTGAGAGGTCACCAGAGCAACCAGGTGGCACAGGGGACTCCAAGTCACAGCAGCACAGGAGCCTGGCTTCTAAGGCCTGTGAGCAGGGAGCATGCAGACCAACAGGTGGGGCCACCTGGCCCTTTACCCCTCCTCCTTTCCTGAGCCACCCTGGACTAGCTGGAAAATCATAGGTGATTTAAAAGGGAGGGGAGGGGAGGGGAAGGAGAAGAGGAGAAGATGCTCTAACAGAAGGCCATGACACATGCATCCCCCAGCTGGAGGGTCCCCAGCTAGAAGTTTCCTTGGGTCTTCCATCCATACACACACACACACACACACACACACACACACTCCCCCCACCCCAAGTACTTACAGAGCTGCTGTGTGAACTGTCACCCCAGGAAGCGTGGCCAGCCTCTCGGTGGGGACTGCTTTGCAGTCCTGGGGTTCTGGGTGCCAGCTCCTTCCGGTATTGCTGTCCATGATTGGGCCTCAGGCCCCTGCTAGCTCCTGCCTGAGGGCTTAGCCGGCGTGGGGAGCCAGGGAGGAAGGGGATATCTGGACAAAGAAAAGGAACAGAAGTAATGCCAGGTTGGGGGGATGCTGAGTGAGGTAGGGAAGGCTTCGTGGTCTTATTCTCCTCATCTAGCTTCAGTGGGCCAGGTTCACACTAGCCACGGAACAGGGGACCGGGGTGGGGGGGCTGCCAGCTTCCCCTCACAGTCAGGGCTAGAGACACCACAGAGCTCCTGCAGATCACAGTTGTGAAAGTTCTTCAAATTTCAAGGGAAGAGATGTGTGGCGTCAGGTGCGCTGAAGTAGATAGTAAGTGGACCGACTCCCTAGAGTAGTGGTTGTCAACCTTCCTCATGTCGCGACCCTTTCATACGCTTCCTCATGTGGTGATGACGCCGAAACATGAAATTATTTTTGTTACTACTTCACCACTGTCATTTAGGTGACCCTTATGAAAGGGCCATTCAGCCCCCAAAGGTGTCGAGATCCATAAGTTAAAAACTGCTGCCCCTGGGAGGGGTAGGTCACCTTGAATTAAAGCCAACCAATCACTTCCACATCAAGGCCATTCCCAGCTCAGCACTCGAGCTGACATTACACCAATTCACCACACATTACACCAACTCAACCAGGCTCCTCCAGGCTACAGTGAGAGATGGATCATCCGTGGTCTGCCTAAGTTAGGGACATCCTTCACAGAGAGTGCTGCTCTCTGATGTCCTTGAGGGACTCTTCATCCACCATGGCATCAACGCTCCACAAACATCTCGAACCCAACCCAAGCAACCCACCTGACAACAAAGACAGAATGGCAGTGCTACTCAGAAGCCATCAGGCACAGCCCCAGAAAGAGGATTGTACCCCCACCCCTCTCCCCCAACAGCTAAAGGAATCACAATGTGTTTGAATTGGAGGGGAAGGAGAAGTCAAGCACTCTCAGACATGGTCAGTGACTGTCTGGGTCTCCCTTCCATGGAATGCATCCTCATCCCAAGCTTGAGAAACAGCCCCACATCCTTGGGCTTCACCTCAGCTGTGGCTCTCCGAATAAAGAGACCCAGCGACCTCTTCCTTCAACTGTAAAATCAGGAGAAAGCTCCATGCTTCCCACCTCAAGTTTGTGGGCTCAAGGGAAAAGGGGAAGAAGAGATCACCTGCAAAGCACCCTGAACAGCGAATGGAAGATGGGTGTGCAAGCAATAACAGTTATTATGGCCTTCCTGTCTTTATTCAAAATATATAGTCCATGTAAGTATCATACTTTATGCAATACCCTCGGTCCTGTGTATTGGATGGATGGATGGATGGATGGATGGATGGATGGATGGATGAATGGATGGATGGAATGATGGAAGGAAGGCAGCCAACACTTCCAGATCTCTAAACTCAGAACAGAATTCTTGGTCAGTTCCCCAGTTGCTGAGTGGCCCCTTATGCACTCAGCTTTGAGTGATTTGACAGTTTCAGACCCCTTGAAAATTTGGTTCCTGCCCTGAGAGATGTATGATCTATTTATCAGCTAGCGTTGACATGCAGGAAGCATCATTGTAACTAGCAGAAAAGAACATTTCTAATTCCTGTCTATATTATGGGCTCCAGGCAGTAGATGCCAGATGCCAGAATTGGGCCCAGATAAGGGGGACCAGGAAGGGTAGGGCATCAAAGTAGGATCCCAGGAGGAACTGAGCCTGGTACTGGGTCTTACCAGGAACCCTGGTGGCATAATTACATGTTGGACTGCAATCCACAAGGTCGGCAGTTCTAAACCACCAGCCGCTCATCGACAGAAAGATGAGACTTTCTCCTCCCATAAAGAGTTGAAACACACAGAAACACACAGGGGCAGTTCTACCCTGTCTCATAGGACCATCCTAAGTTCAAATCGACTCCACGGCTGTTGAGCTTGGTTTGCCTCTTAATTTGGCTCTTGAAGGATGGATTGTTTCTGAAAGATGAGGGCAGCTGTAAAGACACTCCCTTGATAGAAAAAAATACAAGAGCAGGAGGGTGTCAGCGAGGCCCTTCAGCTCAGAACACTCACAGATGGGAGGGTTTCCTCCCTGGGTCCTCATTCTTTGGATCCTCTCTTCTTCCTGCACACCTGTACTCCAAACAAGTCACAGCCAAGTTTAGGAAAGAAGGGTGTCCTTACTCTGAGCTCATGTCGAGGCCCCCCCAAAGACCATCCTGGTGCATAACTGGGGCAGGGAGGGGTGATGACACTTATCCGAAGTCTACCTTTTCTTCTGAACCACACCCACCACGCAGGGGAGCTCAGATTTAAGGTCAGCCCACAGCCTCAGTCAAACACTGTGCAGGAGCCACCACCCCATCCCCTAAAGGTGCCACAGCCAGCACCCCCCCACCCCCCGAGCAGCCCCTGCCATGCAGTCTGTTTGCTCTTTGACATACGGCTAGTCAGGGCCCTGTTTTATGCTTCCTACCCCAAACGCCCAGTGACAAGAGCACAGCATATGGTCAGTCTGCCCAGCTCCAGAAGGCTGTGTTGGTACAGTTAGTTGTTACTGAAGCAAGGCCGACTCCTGTTTTCCTGGCAATCCTGTGGGTGCAGAGTAGAGGTGTTTCATACCATTTCCAAGGTTGACCTTGCAATCTTTGGGCTCATAGTCAAGTGCTTAACCATTGGTACCTTCAACGAACTCCCCCAAAACACATACCAGGAATTAATGATATAGATATGGAGGGTCACA
>PVJH01049743.1:0-10167 GCA_004026705.1 Nesogale talazaci | reverse complement strand
CTATTGATGGGCTTTGGGTCCCCAATCTATACTCCCCCTCATTAATAATAATATAATTTCAACTCATTGATGCCTGACACCGGATACCTTCACCACCTCATGATCACACAGGCTGGTGTACTTCTGTGTGGGTTTTATTGCTTCTGAGCTGAATGGCTGCTTGTTTACTCAAGCCTTTAAGATCCCAGATGCTATATCTGTTGGTAGCCAGGCACCATCAGCTTTCTTCACCATATTAGCTTATGCACACATTTGTCCTCAGCAATCATATCAGGAAAGTGAGCACGCAATGTTATGCTTTTTAGTTCTTGAAGCCTGATATCTAATCCCTTTGACACCTAAGCTAGTGTGCTTCTTCCATGTGGGCTTTATTGCTTCTGAGCTAGATGGCTGTCACATTATGCCTTCAAATAACAACCTATCTGAACTATGCAACACACATAATAATCCCTTTAGATAAATTATGAACTTGAATTAATAACTGTGCCTCAATATTGGTACATCGATTTTAACAAATATATCATAATAAAGCAAGATGTTAGTCATTGGGAAAACTGGATTGGGGAAAATATGAGAACACTTGTATTTTCTGTTTCACTTTTTTCTAAACCTAAAAGTCTTTTATTTCTGTAAAATATAAATTCCCTTTGTATCAACAAAAGTTAAAAAGATATCTATCCACTTTGTAAATTTAAGCATATAGAGATATATTAAAATGAAAAACATTTAGTGATAAAAGGTTAGAGATTATTAAAATCTTCCCCATATTTGTCAATTCACCCTTCTTTTGTCTGAATTATCCTAGGGATGAGAGAACTCTCATAGCTATGACATTGGAGTGAGGTGATACTTTCACCCTCCTGGTATCCTCAGAAGTGTCTGAACTCCAGCTCTGATAGCCTAAGAAATAATGCATCTCACTCAGTTCTTCATCTTCATCTTTATTTCTTCAAATCTTGCCACACTACAAAATAGTTTAAAAGAGGAAAAGAAATCTTCAAATTTTTGGTCTGATAAACTTCTTTGGTTTGCTTGTGTAGTGTACCCAAAGTGGGAGACTATGTCACTAAGCAATAAGTGTCTCCTGCTATAATAAACATTGAGGTTTCATGTCTATTTATAAGACAGGAGGAGTTTATTACCTTTTGCATCAATTCCAGTTGTAGGATTATCACTTGGAGCGCTCACCTGCTTGGGAATGAGAGCGTTGCTCTTCAAAACCACAGATGGGCATTTTTAGCAATAAGAAAAGGAGATTCATAATATGAAAAAGAAACTAAAAATCTTACACCAACATTAACTTAGTTTTATTATTAGCCCCAGAGAAAAATATTCTTACTCAGACACTACATATGAGCTGCAATAAAAAATACAGGATGCATGAGTGAAGATTTGCAAATATTTCCAAAGAAAGCATAAAAATTCATATTTAAAAAAACCCTGCAGAGAGGCTTCTTGGTCCTTAGGCGGCCTGGTTCCAGCTGCCCTCTAATCTTCCTTGGACCTGCTCCTCCGTCCTCAGCATGGCCTTGAGAGACACTTGTGCCCATTCTCAGTGAACCCAAGACCAAAGGAAGAGGATCATCTGGACCACACACACAAAAAATCTTTCCAATTGAGAGTTGCTTCAATAGCTTACTGTTTTGTTTTCGTTATCTCTCTGCATTAAATATTATCCAAAGGCTTCAAAGCATGGAGGAGAGACTTTTTAATCAATCTGACTTTATAAAGAACAAATTAATTAATATTATAAATTAATAACTGTTATAAATTAATAGTAATAAAAATTGAATGTACTAACATAGGGTAGGGTTTTGAAAAAAATTTAGAATCAAATATTTCCAACAGGTCCAATTCATCTTTCCAAGGAAAGGGGTCCCTCTTTATGTATATCCATTAGCATGCTATAGAGGAGCAGAATGATGAAAATATTTTGTAAACAGTTTTTTGGACATATTCCAAATGTCACATAATTCAATAGTTAAATGATATCAAGAAGTGCTCTATAATCATCACCATAGTCAATTTTAGAACATTTCTTTTTTCTTATACTTCTTAATGATGAAAATATTTTTAATACTCTTAAATTTTATTTTTTGTTTTCTTTGTTTTTGGGGGGGCATCACTGCCCTCTGCTGGTGGGAGTAGGAGGCCCAGCCTTTGCTCCTGTGGAGTCATTGCTGGAATTGAACCTCCATTCCAGTGGCCCGCAGTCGCGCGCACTATCACTACACCACCGGGGCTCAGCCCAATTTTTTTAAAATGTCTTCTTCAAAATGTCCTCAAAGAAGTAACATTATGCAGGATTCTCAAAGCAAAGGAAACTCTTAATATTTGGGATGAGGATGGGGGCTAAATGCTCTATAAACTGATCATGGAAGTTTATCTTTCTGGCTGGTAACTTGGCAGTTCTCCACAAGTCCTTAATATGTGCAGTTTTAATAGATTTTGACTCTGTATTTCAGACCTAGAAAAATTATCCTAAGGAAATAATTTAAAATTCAGCTTATAGACAGTCCATTTAAAAAATCTGAACAACAAAAAGTGTTAACAAACAAAGTTTTGAATGATAAAATATGCTATACATATGTGAGACTATAATATGACACCACCATTTCAAATAATGTAATTGGTTATGTAATGACAGTGAAAGAAAATCAGAAAATATTAACTGAAAGCAGCAGGTTATGATATCATATGCATCACAATTTTATTTTCCTGGTACAGAAAGGTTATACACAAAATGTTAATAGTAACTCTCCCTGCAGCAAACTTATTATTACTGTGATTATCATCCTCGTCTTTTCTATGTTATCAACAGACTAACTTATCTCCCCTGAACTCCAAATTCTATAGCCATATGTCTCATTGAAATCTGTTAGTCTTTCATTTGTCCCATTTGATCATGCACTCATTCAAAATATATGAGGATACATTTAAATTTTTTCTATTAGAGTTCTAGTTCATACATGCATAAGTTTATGCTCATCAAACATGTTTAAATGTATCTTTGTGATCAGTGAATGACTGTAGACAAATTATGTCAGGAACACACTTGTCTTAGTTTCTTGATCAAGCTTTCTAATGATGAAAAATGCATTTCAATAACAGAATTAATTAAAAACTCCATTGGAACCAGAGTCTGAGTGGCTTTTTGCATTTGGATAATCAAGCCCAAGGACAGAGGCCAAGACCCATTTATACTACAGACATTTAAAAACTCACCAACAGTTTGGATGGAAATTTTCACACTAAATTTGCAGAAATCAGTTCTAGAAAATGAGACTATATTATAATAGGTAGATGACTTGTTGATAGCCAGCCAATAAAAACACTATTTTTGGCCTGAGCAATCCTGCCTTTTGCAAGTTTAAGGTGGTCAAAAGAAAAATACAAGTACCTAAAACATCTGCAAAATGCATGAGGTTCCAAATTTTTCAGCAGCAAAGAAATCTTGCCCCGAATAAAAGAGAAGCCAATGTAGACTGGTCCCTGACACTCTTGCAGGTCTTTTTAGGACTGGTCAACTTTTGCCAAATTTGGATGCTAAGTTTGTCATCATCACTAATCTATTATATGAAGCCTTAAAATATGATAAAGAGTCCCCTACCATGTACCCCCAAATGTCAAAAGGCCCTCAAGAAAACACAGCACAAGCTAGTGGTCACACCAGTAGGATTGCTAAAAATGCAGAAGCTTTTCAGTTTGTCCAGGAGAGATCATATAGGGCCTGAGGATTCCTAACCCAGATGCAACAGTCAGTTAAAAGATCTGTATACTATTTCTCTAAACAATTTGACCATATAGTCAAATACCACAACTTGTGATGGCTACAGGAAGCAGAAAAACTCACCCTCAGACAAAACATACAATCACCATTTAGTGCTGCAGTTCCTCAAGCAGAAAGAAAAATTTTGCTCACAGGCAGCCACATAAAAATGTACCAAATCATTTCATTGGATTGTCCTAATATAAAGTACCAGGTCACCACTTCAATATGCCCCACTACCTTCCTAACTCAGTGAAGAAGAACACTACTTTGATTGCTTAACAATCAAGGATGAAGACCAATCACTGCCAGAGTCAGATTTAATGATGACAGCAAGAGTTTCATGGAAGACAATCTGGGAAGGACAGGATCAGCGATGGTGGTGCTCACTGGCGTCATGTACTAAAAAGGCTGTACTGTCTCCTACAACATCGGCTCAAAAGGCAAAACTAATAATGGTCCTAGTAAAAGCCCTACACATCAGAGCAGGGAATCTGGTCGAACCCTGACAGTGTCTACATGTGCTTTTTCCTTCCCTCATAGGGATGTGCTAGGAAGAAACAAGGCTTTTGTTGGCAACAAACAAATAAATAAATAAATATTCCCGAGAAACTCAAATTTCTCAGAGTAATCAGAGACTTCCAGCAGGGAGCAATAGGATACTTTCATGGACAAAAAAACTTCCAGAAGCAACCAAAAACCACAAGGCAGATGTCAAGGAAGCCAATAGATCCATCAGCTTACCTGTTTTTACACACTAGCTTGGTAAGACTGAGATGCTCCTTACACTCAAAAAGATTTTTTTTAAGTGCAGAAGAGTGGAGTTTCATTGGCCTCCAGAGGAAAAATGATACATAAGCCCTCAAGATAATAATAATAATAATAAAATTTTAACCCATAGCATCGAGTTGATACCAACTAATAATGACGTTGTAGGTCAGGGTAGAACTGCTCTGGGGAGTTTCCAAGACTGCAACTCCTTCAAGACATAGAAAACCTCATCATTGTCCCATGAAGAGAATGCAAGTGCCAAAAGAACAAGTGTTGGACATTATTTCTATTTCCTCTATGGGAGCGATATGACACTCACTTGTCTGCAGCAGGTGGGATTGCAGGTCCAACTAGCCACAAACCATCCAAAAATGTATCAGAAGCTGTTTCTTGTGTGTCAAGAATAATCCCCAAACTCCATCCCGTCCTATAGAAACTTGGAGTACAATACAGAGGGATAAATGTAGTAGAAGTTTGGCAAGTGTATTTCACAATAATGCCCCAAGTTACAGGAAATTACAATTATTTTCTGGTTTTCCCAGAAAATATTCCCAGAAAAGTCTTCCCTGCTGGAACTGAACAAGTCTCAACAAAATGAGTTCAATTTTTGTCCATTTTATTGAACAAGTTCAATAAAATGATGTCAAGATTTAGGCTTCCTGTGTCTATTCAGAGTTATAACAGAGAGACCTTTGAAGTACAGGTTACCCAAGAGCTCGGTAACACCTTCGACATAACCTAGAGGTGACCGTCACTGAAACCACAATTCACTGGGGATTCTGAGAAAATTATTTATAACAGTAAAACAAACACTTGCTAAGCTTCTTCAGCTGACTTCAGATTCTGCCTTTTGCCCTACTTTGGATCTGAGTGGTCATTGGAAGCAGGTACAAACTAAGCCCCACAATGGTGTGGGGGTGGGGTATTTCTAAAGAATTTATGACTTTCTTTATTGATGACTGTGGTGGACAGAAAGAGTTGGACCAAGTGTCTAATAAGTTGCAATAACTAATTTATTTCTCTTTGTTTGCCTTTCCCTTCTGAAACTCCACTTCTTAGTTTCCATCCAGGAGGCCAGATCTTTTGGAAACTCTGGAAGAATCCACATCTACAGAGTAACCTGGTGCCACCTTGGGAAATACAGACTTCTCCAGATGACTTACTCCAGTCAGCCAAAGTGAAGGCTTAGATCCATTTGAACCAGTCAACAGCCAGCTCGGGCACCTTGGTCCTGCAAGCTTCTCCAAGACTTAAAGAACTTGTTTCAGCAACAGCTCCCCTTACAAGATGATCAGCTGGTTTAAAATATATTCTCTTTTTCTTCTCTTTCAGGGGGTCCTCCTTGATCATAGAGAAGAAATTCCAAAAATCTTTAAAATGGGAGGGAGCATAACCTTAAGGGTCGGAGATACTCTCACTCTGCCATGTGTACTTTCTACTCTTCACCCTGTTGGGCCAGTACACTGGGTTCGAGAGCAGGATCACATTGAGGGGACTGTCTATGACTTCAAAGTTCGGAGCACCTCTAGAATTTCCCCAATAGCAGATACCACCAAACGACACAACCGCAATTTTTCCATCATTATCAAAGATATCAAAATGTCAGATGCGGGGGTTTATTATTGTGTAAAGTATGCCAAAAGTTCCCCAGCAGATTCAGAAATAACAAGAGGAGAAGCAATCAAAGTAGTCGTAGTAACCTCCAGACACCTGAACTAACCCCAGATGTCTGAGATTAGCTAGTAGGCTTGAAGTCAGGTCTTAGGCCAAGGCCAAAGGAGGGACTCTTAGCAAGTTCTGGGGGTGCTATGACCTCCCTCACTCAAGAATCATCCCAAGTCCCTTAGTGGTCTCTGTTCTTTGATTACCATTCCCAAATACTCAATGGTTCCTTGACTCATGAGTCCTTTGAAAGCCTAATTGGTCAAAGTAGTTAGATATCTTTTTTCAATTCCTGTTCTTCACTCATCAGGATACGTAACTACACTGCAACAAGAGACTGGGAGATACATTGGCACACACCCCAGGCTAAATTATAACAACAAAAGTTCTAGGATTTTCAGTCTCTTTACGCATGCAATAGATTTTTGAATGTTTTCTGGTGATAACATGCTAATACTTCTACCCCAAAGAGCTCCAATACAAATTTATGTAGAGGGGACAATTATCCCAGTTGTTTGATCCCATAGACTAAACCATTCAGTGTTTTTCACCTTTGTGACTGCAGTAGTCCGTACATATGACTGTTTGCAGGGTCTAGCAAAATAAAGGCAGAAGGTGTAACCACAGAGGCCCAAGGAGCTCATGTCTTTTAATGCCTAACTTGTCCTATTCTTTTCTGCAGACTAATAAAAGCTGCCAAATCCAACAGACGTAATGACTTTCTAGGGGTTTGCAGAGTCCCTGATGGCTGATTCCACCACGACCACCACGACCCCACCACCCCCGCCTCCTGTAAATCCTTATCTACGCCCTCAATCAGCAGGAAGTAGCCAGACAAGAACATCGTCCCATTTCCCCAAAATGAAAAACTACCCCCAAAAAGGAGCTGATGCCATGCAAAGCCAAGATGACTCCATTTTGCAAAAATGCCAACCCCTCCCCATTCATTCTTATAACCAACTATTACTGCTGAAATAAACAAAATCATGTGTCTCTTATAACACTTGTGTGTAAGAAACTTGATAAACTATCTTTAGTGGGGAACAAACTGTAAGTAAATCAGAAAAGAGTGTCAGCGACAGAGACAATCTATCTGAAGCAGTGAACATTGACCTGGAGACAAACAGAGCTATAAAGGGCCTCAGCTGTCAATAAGCAAATAGACAAAGACATTTCAGAAATGTCTCTGGCCCCCAATACCTTGCCCAAGATCACTATAAAATCTCTTTTCTCTTACCTCTTGGTGAAAGAGTGGTTTGGGAGGGTATGGACTTCTGCTTCCTGTATATTAGTATGCATTAAATCTCATTACTCAGCCACAACCCTCCCTCAAAACCAAAGGCACCTTTTGTGGCAAGCATTTTAAATGAGTCATTTGCAGTGACACAGGGCCTAAATAATGCTCAACAGAGAGCAACCATTCAAAAGGAACCTGTCGCAGAGAAATCAGCTCTTTTCTAAAGAGAGTTCTGAAAATCCCTCCTGATAATTCTATGTAGCTCATCAGTCAAAATTCTGTGAGATTACTCCCACTATCAGGGAAATCAAAATCTGTATTTTTCTCTGAAAGACAAAAAAAGAGTGACTATTAGCAAAGAAAACACTCTTGCTTCATCTCCTCTGCCACATCTCTTATACTGTCTTTCCATATTTCCACCAGACATTTCTTTGTAGGTCTCTTTCCCTGCAGGCGTTTTCTTCATAATAAAGAATGGATAGCTAATCTCCATTCCCAGAGGAAAGACATTATCTTTCCAGTACCCCTGGCCAAGTCAACTAGGAAACATTTGCAAAGCAGTATCCTCAAAATTTTAATTAAAATGTTTTGAAACATTAGATAAAATGCCACCAAGATCTTTTGAATGTAATACATTAAAAATATAAACTGAAGATATTCTTTCCATTAAAACTACAAAATAATATGGTTTTTTGTTTGGTTTGGGGTTTTTTGAATTGGTAACATGATTTCATTACATGATACAAAAATTGTCTGCAAAATCATTTCCAATGTAACTCCATTTTAATTAGCACCATCCCAGAAGATGTGATTCTTTATAAAACTATTAAGAAGAAAATTGCATTACTGTGACTCGCACAACCACTGGATAGCATGGTGATAATGTTACATAGAGTCTATTCTGACAGCCCATTTTCCATCCAGCCCCATAAAAAGTACAGGTGACAGGAAGACATTGCATTTTCTGAGCTCATGCCACATACCAGAGTCAACTTATCTCCCATTCTGTCTATTTTCTTTCCCAAATGAAACAAATAAAGTGTCACTGCCTCATGCAGATAACAACTCCCCTGTTGGTCGATATATTTCATCATTAATGTATTAGTTCACTCCTCCACCCCTCTCCCAAAGTAAATTTTGTTACTGTTAGATTTTCCACAGAATTTGTCTCTACTATCTAGAAATGACATGTGAGTATATGACTAGTGAGTATATAACACTCACTAATTCACAGAACACTTCCAAAATTATTATCTAGGCATGTTATGAGGAAAGTAATAAAGCCTGCTTCATCATTTGTCAATTTAATATGAGGAAAGGCTAGATACTACAATATTGAATGCATAGTATTATTAAGTACATACTATGTACTTAATACAGTGCCTAATGCATAGTATTTGTTAAGTAAATATTTCTGTTGTGGTTAATACTTAAATTGAGGAAATAATATGAAAGTTACCAGACCGGGGGATGGAAAATAGAAAAGTGGGTGAAGGGAAACATCAGACAGTGTAAGACATGAAAAAATAATAATTTATAAATTATCAAGGATTTGTGAGGAGGGAAGGTGGGGGAAAATGTTTTGAAAATGAGGATGGAAATAAATGTGCAAATATATTTGATACAATGCATGGATTTATGAATTGTGATGAGTTGTATGAGCCCCCAATAAAATTTTTTTTTAAAACATAAATGTTTCTGACAGGTTCACACAAGAAATTAAGAGTACTCATCCCTTGATCCAACAATTCCTATATTAGATCCTTGTTTTCTCAAGAAAAAATATAACATGCACACAATCATATTTGTCCAAGAATATTAATAACAAATTTATTCTTAACATGCAGAGTCTGGGAAGATTCCAAACCAAAATCAAACAAGCAGCAGAACCCATTGCCATTAAATTAATTCTGATTCTTGGTTAGCCAGGTCTTACAAAGTAGAGCTGATCCACACCATTTTTTTGGCTCTTATTTTTTTTATTTTTTAACAGCTTATTGGCATGTTATTCGAATATCATCATTTCAATGGCATAAATATATTTAAAAGAGTCATGCAGTCACCACAATTAATTTTATAACATTTTCTTAAATCTTTTTCCTATTTTTAGTCACTTCTCATTTTTCCCCAAGCAGCTCTACCATAACTCTAAGGAACTATTAATCTAATTACTGTCTCTATAGATTGACCTATCCTGTATTTTATATAAATAAAATCATGCAAAACCCCGCAATTATGACAGCACAATAAAACCAGAAAAACTTCAATCCAAGAACCTTAACTCTTAATGGAAGTGGATCACCAGTTCTTTTTTGACAGTACTAATGGATGGGTTTGAACTGCCAACCTGTAAGTTAGATGTCAAACACAAATAACTTACACCATCTAAGGACTTGGTGGCAGAGTGGGTTACAAGTTGGACTTCTTTTTTTTTTTTTGACCAAACAGATTTTTTTTTATTGAAAGATCGCAACAGAGAAGACCCGCTTGGGAGGATGGTGCATAAAGTTGAGAACCGCCCCCAGATGCTACGCCAAGCCCATCAACGTCAAGAAGGGGGGAGATAGAGCGGAGAAAGGAAAACAAAGGGCGTTCTGACACCCTCTGGCCTGGCTCCTGGCCCAAGTTGGACTTCAAACCACAAAATCAGCAGTTCGAAACCACCACAAGAGAAAGATGAGGTTTTCGATTCCAGTAAAGAGCTGCAGTCTCAGAAATCCTAAGGCCT
>PVJH01049742.1:0-10164 GCA_004026705.1 Nesogale talazaci | reverse complement strand
GTTAGCTCTAAAGGTTTGAAGTAAGATTTACAGTGAAGAAAGATGTGTGTGTGTGTGTGTGTGTGTGTAGCTTATCTCAGAATGAAGTCTACTGCTGATATGGATGAAAAAGTCTCTTTACACAGTAGAACTAAATACATTTTCAAATAACTCAAAAACATCTTGGTACCTAGGAAGAGCTGAGACACATTAGAGAAAAAGTTATGTGAAAAACTAATTTAGTACCCGAATTTGATAGATACTTAATATCATTTATTAATCTGAATCTTCAACATAGGATTTAAAATTTTTTTGAACAGACACATATTATAAAAACTTGGACAGCCATAATAGACACAATTTTACAAGTTCATTTATAATACAAGTTCATTTATATCATGAACTTAATTGTTGTCTCCAACTATGGTAAGTAAACTAAGTTTAAAGAAACATACACTCAAGTTTATCCTCAGGTCGTCCTCTTTCAAGCAGAGAGAGGTAGCACACAATATCTTTCAGATGGATTACTTCTGGGGAACTCGTATTTGCAGGAGATGTCCGTGGAGGGGTGATGGCACCTTTATTCATTCTCAAACCTGCAAAAAAATAGATGATATTTTGATAGTATTCACAATACACTGAAACATAAAACATGAAAGAAAATGAGAGAGAATGCATAAACAATGCACTTTACTATTATTTTATTTTATAGATCAATGGTCATTCTGCAGTAGAACATTAGTCTTCCATGTCAGACACCCAATTTCTGTGCATATTAGGGACAGCTACTACTACCAGTCACCCTTCTGCCAGTGGAGGACTATGTGTTTTTATGATGGGAAAACAGTTCAGGAAAACTTCTTGAATAAGACAACTAGCAAATAGACCTAACTATCTGCTTGCAAAAGTCCGCCAATGTAAGCCTTCTGGATGACAACAGTCATTTAGCCCCAGTGAAAGATGAGGATAATGGGAGATGCTTGACCCTACGATGTGTGCATGGTATCTCCCTGAACCACAGGCTAAGTGGATGATAGCTGAAGCCAAGCGGATGGCAACTAACAAGTCAAATAAAAACAAAAGTTTGCTATTGATTTGATTCTAACATATAATGGGGTACCGTACCCAAACTGCTACTTATTTGTTGTTTTGATCTGAGGGGGAGATTGTGCATTTGGAGTTTGTTCCAGCAGGTCAGAGAGTTAATCAAGTTTTCTATTTAGAGGTTCTGGAAAGATTGCATCAGAGTTTGCAATGAAAAGACCTGATTTGTGGCAGACAGGGGGAATGACTTTGCCACCACAAAATTGCATCTGTTCGTGCAGCCATCTCAGTGCACCAGTTAAAAAAAAAACAAACCACTTTCCGCTCTTTCCTCACATACCTGACTCACCTAACCTCACTCCTTGCTACTTCTTTGTGTCCACAAATGAACGGGGGCATGAAAAGATGTGATGATGTAAATGAAGTAAAGAAAAAAAAGGGAGGTGCAGTCAGACATCCAAGCAGATGGGTTTGAAAACTGTTTCCAAGAATGGACTCATAGATTTAGCAAATCTATTAAGTGTAAGGAAGAATGCTTTAAAGGTGAAAGGTCATTTTAAAACAGCATGGCTTTGGGGGGAGGGGAATCTGTTTGGAGAGTTGGGGTGTAGCCCCTTGCACACAAGAAGCCCGGTGTTGGCGGAGTAGAGCTGAGAACTCTGGAGATTCTCCCACTGGATTTTAAGGGCCGTATCACCTCATAGAAGCAGAGTGCCAGGAATTTGTTTCCACAAGCAGCCGTCAGTGGATTCTGACCTATCATCTTTTGGTTAGCAATTGCACTTAACCCATCTGTGCGCTACACACATACCAATCATAGTAGATAAGACCACCTTGGTTGGCCTCCCTGATATTCTATGACAATTGTAAATAATGCATGGCTTTGTGGAATCACCCTATCTGCCCAATGGAGAGTGTTAGTGTCAGGATCTTATTGCCCAGGGTGATTTGGATGACATAAATTGCACATAACCGAAGGCACATTCTTTTTTTTCTTCAATGAATCATTTTATTGGAGCTCATACAACTCCCATCACAGTCCATACATACATCAATTGTATGCAGGCCACATTTACAGGCTTATGCCATCATCACTCTCAAAACATCCTCCCTCCATCCTGGCCTTCAGTATCAGTTCCCTTCCTCCCCCCTTGCCCCATAAACCCTTAGTAATTTACAAATTGCTATAATTTTCCTACTGTACACTGTCCAATGTGTCCCAATATTCACTTCCCTGTTGCCCATGTGCCAGAGAGGAGGCTACTTGCAGATCCCTGAAATTGGTTCTCCCTTTCTGTTCCACCCTCCTTCCGCCCTCCTGGTATTATCGCTCCTATTACTAGTCTTGAGGGATCATCTATCCTAAGTTTCCCATGTTTCCAACTTCACTGTATATATCCTGGTTTACAAAAAACAAACAAACAAACAAACAAAATTCCGGGCCGAGCCCAGGTGGCGCAGTGGTTGAGTGAGTGACTGCAGCCCACAGGCTTGGGGGTTCAAATCCAGCAGCGGCTCTCCAGAAGCAAGGCTGGGTAACTCCCAAGACCACCAGAGAGCAGTGATGCCCCCCCCAAGCAAAACAAAACAAAAAACTCATAATACAAGTTTCTCTGCTCTCAGCAGTGTCCACTATAAATCTGCTCAGGGGGCTAGAAACTGAGATTTTAGGGACAAAGTGAAAATACAAATTAAATAGTGACTGTAAGGACGAGCCCAGGCATCAGAAGCTTGGTGAGAATGGGGCGGGGTCCCGCAGGGCTGGTTTCTTTCGCACGGAGAGCCCAGTCCGGTGAGTCAGAACCACCTTTCCAGCTGCTCACCACAGCACCAGCACAGAGACCCTGCATCGACCTTGCTCTTAGGAAAGCGTGACGATCCCGAGGGCGAAGAACCTCTTCCTGCTCTGTCTTCCTTGTCTCTGCGAAGCCTTATTTCCTTCAGGTACATGTCACTGTGCTTTCCCTGGAGCCTCTTTTTAAAGCTATCAGGGGCATGTAAACACATTTTCCTCCTTAACAGAAGCTTAAGCTATCTCTAATAACAATTAAAATAACGGTGTTTTGTAAGCCAAAGCAGCCGGTAATCGTAAAGTAATGGTGAACTGTGAAACAACAACAACAACAACAACAACAAAAACCCCAAACTGCACTGAATAATTCTGACTAGCAAATAATACTGCAGGAACAAGTCATTCTAACACAGGATGAAAGACAATTTTGGTACTGACCTTTGAAGTAACTATAATTTCCAGACTTGGAGAACAGGGCACTTGAGTTATGGTCAGATAAACCGTGACCTAACTCCTGCTGTCTGATGAGCTCATCCTCTCTTCCTCAGGCCTGGTACCCAGCCCCCTCCTGACCCGAGTATTGGAATCATTTAATCAACAGAATTCTGTATACAGAAAGCTTAGAAGAAGCAAAAAACGGACATGGTGTGCCATATTTTTGAGGAAATGTTAATGTATTACACATCTTCACTTATTTAAAATATGTATGGTAATTTATACTTATCAAATTAAGATCCATGATATTTAATTAGTGCTTATTTAACACAAAGTATAAATGAGTAATTATGAAGATTACATAATCTGCCTGTCTTTTCTATGTACAATGCATGCATTGAACATATACGTAACATTTACATTTAAATCACCCTTCTGAGGGAACATATTAGATTTCTAAAATATTTTTTCTCTTACCCAGATAGTAATTATATCTCATGACACATTGTTATTCCACACTATGACATACCCAATTATGGCCTAGTATATATTCAAAGTCACAATGTTTATCAACAAGAAATTATGTGTGCACTTGAGAAGATGCATTAAAGAAATAATCAACTCTTCTAATTATAATTCAAATTATAGCTAAATGTAAGAGCTCACACATATACATTTGAAGTTACTTGTAAATTTTATAAAACGGCACTCAGTGCCATTATATTCATGTGACCTCCCGGAAACACACCGGACAGGTTACCATTGTCCTTGTGAGTTCCCAAGACTATAACTGTGTACAGGAATAGAAGTTCTTTTTCTGGAGCATCTACTGATGGTTTTCACAGATGACTTTGCAGACACCAGCCCCACATGTAACTACAACATCACCAGAGCTCCTGTAGGGAGCACAGTTTTTGCCAATGTCCATTAAGGGACACTTAGATAGTGTCTGCCTTTTTGCTATGGTCAACTGTGCTGTGTTATATGTGGGTGCACAGATACCTGCTCATATCTGCTCAAACTTCATTGTAGTGCAGTGAAATTTCTTAATATGGTTCTTTTATCTAAGTTTCTGTAACTCCTGCTCATCGTTTGCATATAGGCTGTGTGAAGGACTAATGGGGGGTGGGGTGGGAGGGGGGCATTGGTTAGTCTGATTACCAACTGCCTGGCTCTAACAAAGCTATCACAGAAACAGTGACAGAGACAATTTTCTGGATTTTCAAGGAAGGACACTCATTAGTAGAAAGAATATTTTCAAAATCTGCCCAACATTTCATAGGTAGAGACTAGAGATCATGCCATGCCAAGACCAGAGGGAGAGGAGACCACAAGACAGTGCAGACAATCAGCTCTGAGAGGAAGACTGTGAGGCATTGGCTGTTTCTGGGCCCATACACAGAGGTCAAGAGACCGCTTAACAGCTCATAGCAGAGACAAAGAGTTGGATGACAGCTGAGGAGAGGTACTGCTATGGACCAATTTCTCTAATGTTGATTCTTTCTGACTTGTGAGGACTTGCTACTTTCTGAAAAAACTGTAGAAAACAAACTCTATCCCAATGACTTAACTTTGACTCATGGTGACCCATCAGGGTTTCCAAGACTGCCACCTTTACAGAAATAGAATGCCTATCTTTCTCCTGTAGAGTGGCTTCAAACCACTGACTTTTGAGCTATCAGATCAGTATATACCCATTATGCCACCAGGGTTCCTACTTCCCTAATACACAGCCTCCTCCAATAATTTTGAGAGTTGTTTTTGAAACACTGTGTTAGATTAGAAAGACAAATTAGGTAGATTAGAAAGACAAATTCGTAAACATTCATGTGTGTATAAAGATGTCTATGTATAAGAGCAATTGAACATTGGGGAAACAGCCTGCCCAGTCCAGTCCAAAGTCAAGTCCAATATGAACCCATATGTCTGACACCGATCTATAAGTCCTCTTCAGACTCACAAAGCACTGGTAATGGCATCAGAAAGGCCAGTGGGTGCAGAGTCCTGTGCATCCAGTGGCGGTAGAAGCATCTCAGCATGGGCAGGGGACTCTCCATGGCCCCTCCAGTTTCCGGGCTCAGGGTCTATCAGCATGCTGCCATGTGTCTTGACAACTGAAATATCTCCAAGGGGATGAGTGGGGAGATAGTGTCTCCTGCCTCCAAGAATGGATTACCACATTTTTCAGAATTCTCAGGAGAAGGCCATGCCCACACAGAGGTTTCATTGGCTATCTCCAAATTGATGGTCTAGACTCTATCCCTACACTCTTCATCCTCAAATTGACAGCAGATGAGGTGACTACCACAAGCACTTTTTGATACCCTTTTTGTACATTTGTGTGGCCATTGCAGAAAATTATCAAAACCAGCATAAAAGTATAACATAGTGGGAGGAGTGGTTGGTGTCAGAATAAACTGAAAGTGAATGGGAGATGAAGGTTGGAGGCATATCTGATCTTTGCATTTGGGTCATAGGTAGTGGTCTGGTGAGGAGTTGGCTTCTTTTTATCCCCACTGCTGTCACAGGTACATATCCCAAACTTGATTTGTTCTTCATATAGTATTTCTGGAGAAGTCTGCGTGTATAAGCATTGCTGATGTTGCTGAAAAAGGTATCCGTGATGAAGAATTTGCTGATTTGCAAAATTCTGTTCAGCTATTTCCAGCTTCTTTGGAATAACCAAGTAAATACTTTCCAACAATTGCTCCTACCTCTTTGTTTTGCACTTTTGCATTCTAATCACCAATAATGATCAATGAATTTTGGTTTGATCAATTTCATCCCTAAGAAGTGGCTGTTGTTGCTACTGTGGCTAGTGGTTGTTGAGTCTGTTCCTGTTCACAGCAACCCCATGTACACAGTAGGCAGCACTGTCAGGTTTGTTGCTCCCCTCATGATGGTTTTCATGGTGAATCCCATGCAGCAATCACTCTGTCACTTCATCTTGTAGAAGGGCAGTTTATAGTGTGCTGTCCCACCACAGTACCAAGCACGATCTCCTTCCTCAAGGACGGGTCTCCTGTCAGCATGAGTAGAGTAAGGCATCCTAGCCTCGGCATTTTGGCCTCACAGGAGCACTCTAGCTACAAGTCTCCCAATACAGATTTGTTGTTGTTGTTTTGGACATCAATGACACTTTCAATATTCTTTATTAGTACCATAATGCAAATACCTTGGATCATCTTCATTCTTTCAGATTCAATGTCCTACTTTTCATATGAGAAGATTAAAAATATCATGTGTTGGGTCAGGTGTACCTTAGTTCCTCAAAGTAACATTCGAGCAGATGAAAGGTGAACATCAAATAGAGAACAATGAAAAAGATTACAATTTGTTGTAAAGAACACCAAAATCCTCACAATGGGCTCATAAGTACCCTGATGACAAAGAACTATTTGAAATGGTCAATGATTTAATCTCACTTGAATCACAATCAGTGCTCATGGACACAGCAGTCAAGAATTCTGAGGACACTATGGTTAGGGTCAGTGTCAGGGTCATGATTAGGGTTAAAAAATAAAGAAAGAAAGGGAGTTCGGAAGATACACTACATTATGTAAATCTGCTGAAAAGGATCTCTTTAAAGTGTTGTAGGAAAAGGATGTCACTTTAAGGACCAAGGTGCACCAAGGTAAAGACACGATATTTTCAATTGCATGGATGGATATTGAATAAAAAAGTTGAGAAGAATCAATGTATCTGAATTCTGGTGAAGAAGATTGAAATGACTGTGGACTGCCTGAGGAACAAATTCGGCTTGAAAAAAAGTGTATCCAGTTCAGCTTGGGGAGTGAGATATGCCTGACCAGAGCACAAGAGAACAAATGAAAGGGGAGGAAGAGAGAATGGAGTGCATCCTGGCCCACTGAGTCTTCAGGATGATATTCCCACTCAGAACAGCTGATGCACAGAGAGTATCATATGGCAAGCCCCACTATGAAATATGGCTTCCCTTACTGACCCAAAGCCCTTCAGGGACAACAATGAAGAAACAGGGTCAGGATTATACCCTGTCTGACCCAACCACACCATGGCAAAACACTAAAGGTGTGCAACAGAGCATGGAGCTCCCACTGGAGTTCCAAGGATAAACTTTGGAGCCAGGGTGTGGCACCCCATCTGACTCAACCAGGGGACACTCCTGAAGGTCAATGAACAGACCTTGAACTATTTGCAGGTTTTTGTTTTGTTATTTTTATTTTTTTTATGTACACGTGACATTGGATTGTTTTTTTGTTACACTGTTTGATTTTCTTTGGTTGCTTCATCATAGGATGCCCAGTTTTTGTTTTTTTTTTACATATTGATGTCTCTGCAGGTCTATTTAGGTAAGATTGGCTGAATGAAGAGTCTTGAGGTGAAAATAATGGGACAATGATGGGGGGTTATGAGAGGTGGGAAAATGATGGGGGGTCATGGGAGGTGGGGAAGAGGGGGAAAGGAGGTGGTGTTGACTGAACCAGAGATAAGGGAACAAGAAGTGATTCAAAATCAGTGACAACTTTGGTGTGAGAGGTCTGATAGGGATTTATGAAGAATAACGTAATAGAGAGAAAATACTGAAACCCAAGTGGAGACTGAGTGTGATAGTGGGACAAGGAGAAAGTAAAAAGAAATAGAGGAAAGACCCTGGAGTAAAGGGCATGTATAAAGGTCTAAAATTAGGCATGTACATAGGTGAATATATTTATATAGGACAATGGGGAAATAGATCAATGTGCATATACTTATAGGGTTAGTATTAGGACAACAGATGGGCATTGGACCTCTACTCAAATATTTCCTCAGTGCAATAACATTTTCTTCTATTAAATTGGCATTCCATGATGCTAATCTTCCTGACATGATCACTGATGACAAATGTGTGCATAAGCAAATGTGGTGGAGAAAGCTGATGGTGTCTAGCTATCAAAAGATATAGCACCTGGGGTCTTAAAGGCTTTAAAGCAAACAATCAGGCATCTAGCTCAGAAGCAACAAAGCCTATATGGAAGAAGCACACCAGCCTGTGTGACCATGAGGTGTGGAAGGGATCCTGTATCAAGCACCAAACAACTAAAAATTATATCATTATAAATGAGGGGGCATATAGATTGGGGACCCAATATCCATCAATTGGTGAATAGAGGGATTGCAGAGAAGAGATGAGTCAGTCAAGGTACAGTGTAGTAACAGTAAAATATACAACTTTCCTCTAGTTCTCAAATATTTCCTCTCACCCACTATCATGATCCCAAATCCAACTAGACCAGGGGATGCACAATGTATCTGGAAAAATGGGGAATTCAGGATAGATGATCCCTTCAGGACCAGTGGTGGGAGTGGTGATACCGAGACGGTGGAGGGAGGGTGGAGTAGAAAGGGGGAAGCAATTGCAGTGATTTTCATATAACCTCCTCTCTGGGGTACAGACAATAGGGAAGTGAGTGAAGGGACACATCAGACAGTGTGCAATATGGAAAAGTAATAACAATTTGTAAATTTTTAAGAGTTCAGGGGGAGGGGGAGTGGGGAGGGAAAGTAAATATGGAGAGAAGGTACTGGGGGCCTAAGTGGAGGGAGGATGCGTTGAGAATGATGATGGCAACAAGTGTGCAAATGTGGTCTGCAAACAATTGATATATGTATTGATCGTGATGGGAGCTATATGATCCCCCCCAAAAAAAACTTATTAAAAAAGGAGGAGGAAAGAGGAGACTATACCAATGGCTCATGTAGAAAATATTTGGAAATGAAGATGGCAACATGTCTACAAATATGCTCGATACAAATGATGTATTGAATGTTAAAAGAGTTGTAAGAGCCCCCAATAAAAAGTAGCCAGAATGTTTCTTAGAGGCGAGGATGGTGAAACTGAGTCTTAATATAATTTGGACATATCATTAGAAGAGACCAATCCCCCAAAAGACATCATATTTGAACATCATAAGTAGAAGGGGGAAAGATGGATTGATACAGTGGCTGCAACAATATGTTCAGAAAACAGTATGAGTGTGGTGCAGGACTGGACAGTGTAGTACATAATGGATACCTACCAATAACATGGAGTTTATGCATATGCACTTAACTCTGCTAAGGCATTTCTCTTGTGTTTATTTCTTTTTTCTTATCATAAATGAGTGCTGGGTTTTGTCAAATGGTTTTTCTGAATCAATCAGTAACACCAAGTGGTACATTACCTTTATTTTATCTATCTTGTGGTTGCAGTGTTGATTATGAGAATGGCAGAAGATCAAGGGATGTTTTACCCTGTTGTACGTAGTCACTGTAAGTTAGAACGGACTCAATGGCACTAAGCCATACAAACAGCAATAACAATACCTGCCAGGTAGGTGGCATTGTGTTCCTTAATCTGCTGTTGCTGCCTTCTGATTGCTAGTTCTCTCTCCAAAAGACTGCTTCTAAAATTACTTATATGTCTGGTCTCTTTGCTTTATTTTTTACATAGTTTTTAAATTTGGGGAATGATTTTTGAGCATACAATTCATGGTTGGTATTTTTAAAAATGCATGCCATCCACTATGGGTTTGCCTGAAAATAAAACTTTATTTCATTTGGGAAATTGACTTAAGTCCTGAACAAGGTTAGTCATCATGAAAACAAATGGTTTTTCTTTGTAGATAATGTGTTGTTTTGCCAGGGCTCTTTTCATGAGCAGTTCCCTCACAAAAACTGGAAAGCTCATCGTAAACATTTTCTCCACTAGGATATCATAAAAAGCAATAGAAAGTAACTAACTCTGGCAAGAAGCACACCAGCATGTGTGATCAAGAGGGGCCGAAGGGAGCAGATATCGAGCACCAAAGAACAAGAATCACATCATTGCATAGGAGGAGGAGAGCAGGGTGGGGACCTAAGGCCCACTGGTGGGTAATTGGTCACCCCTTTACAGGGGAGACACGGGGAAGAGA
>PVJH01049741.1:0-10173 GCA_004026705.1 Nesogale talazaci | reverse complement strand
GGGGTGACTGTAAGTTGGAATCCATGCACTGGCACCTAGCCACACCAATGGAGCCCTTTGCAGACACTGATTTTCATGAGACCCTGGGTCCTCCTCCAGGCAGTTGGTTCCATCTTTCTCTTGTTCTGGGTTACTTTTTGCTCCCATGCTTCTCTCAAATCTCTTGGATGCAAATGACAGAGATCCAATTCTAACTGGCTTAAGCTTTCTGGTTCACATAGCTGCAGTCCAAGGGTGGCCTTCAGGCACAGCAGGATCCAGACACTCAGAGTCTGCATCTGACCTATCTCTCCCCATCTTAACGCTCAGTTCTCCTTTGTGTGAGCTGTATCCTCTGGGAATCCACAAGTGGTTTAAGTAGCTCTAGGCCTAAGTCTGCCAATTTGACAAACTCAGTGGAAAGAGGCAACCCTTTCCCCAAAGGTCAAGTGCCAATCTTATTGCAGTTGTTTTTCTTGATTCAAAGGTGTTAGGATAAAAGCCAGACTGACTGGTCAGGTAAGGTCAGTCTTTTCACAACATGGGAACCTGTGTTAGTTCAGGTAGACTAGAGAAACAAATTTATAAACATGCATATAGATATAAGGGACAGGTTTATATATAAGAGGAAGGGAACCTAGAGAATGCATCCCAACCCAGTCCAGTCCAAGGTCATAAGTCCGATATTAGCCCATCTGTCTGATACCTGTTTATAAAGTCTCCTTCCGAATCACGAAGCACATGCAATGATACCAGGACCATCACAGGCCAGCGGGTATAGAATCTTGTGTATCCAGTGGCAGTAGAAGCATCTCAGTGCTGGCAGGGGTCTCCCCAGGGCGCCTCGTTTCCAGGGCTCAGGGTCCATCAGCAGTAGCCATTGGTGGTAGAAGCATCTCAGTATTGGTAGGGCTCTCCCTGTGGCCTCCCAAGCATCTCAGCATTGGTAGGGCTCTCCCTGTGGCCTCCCAAGCATCTCAGCATTGGTAGGGCTCTCCCTGTGGCCTCCCAAGCATCTCAGCATTGGTAGGGCTCTCCCTGTGGCCTCCCAAGCATCTCAGCATTGGTGGGAGTCCCCATGTGGCTTCTTCTCCAGAGGCTTGGTTCCCTCAGGGTAAGCCCATGGGGCTTCTCCTCTGGCTCCTCAAGTCCCTAGGACTTAGGGTCTATATCCTGCTGCTGGTACAGAAGACACTAAACAACTTGTGTAGATATTGCTATGTAGAAACCTAAACTACCATGTAAACCCTCCATGACAATACCCTAAAGTAGTACTTAAAAAAAAACACCCCTCCCCCCCCAAAAAAAAAACAACTGTACTTGGATTGAGATAGGGAAGGGTATTGAGATGACAGAGAAGGGAAGGACCAGACTGGTTGGGATGCATCCCCTATTGCGATAGGGAAGGGGGAAAGCTGTGTGCCTTCACCAGCAGAAGGGAGATGGGACAGCAATATAGCACAACTGCTTGATCCTGATATTCATGTTAGGGAGGTCTTCAGTTCCTTAGGTCTCAGATTCCCAATCTGTGAGAAATTGAGTGTGTGTAAAGTTGGGGTCTGGGCAGTCTCTGACTTCCTCTGACTCCACAAGGGGGAACAGGAATTAAACTTGACATCAGACCAAGACCAATTCCCATGAGACAGAGATCAGCTATGTCTCCACGTTCCACCTTCATGATGCCAATTATCCCTCCTACAGCTCTGTATTTCTTTGGTGGGTTTGATAATCTGTTGTAGTAGTCACACTGGACTCCGAGACAATCCTCAAAACTTTGGAATTTACTAGGGACGGTAAGAGGGTACAATTCAGGTTCAAAAATGTTAAGAATATAGCACTTTGGTCTTCAGAACCGCTTGTTAGTCAGGACTGTGGGTACATCTCTCTCGAGTTCTCAGCCACTTTACCCCTTGGACCCTCCCCGTAGGCAAATGTAACAAAGCTCGTTGAGCACTTCTAATAGATGTTCAAAGGGCGTGCCACTCCTCCAAAAACCTCCTGCCCCAAAGCACTCAGCTTTCTCCTTTTGTGGGCTGGGAAGCCTTCAAGCTCTGCTGCTACCACTGCTGATGCTTTTCCACCATGTTTTGGGGATCATAGATCTCTGCTGAATTGGAGAGGTTCGACACGGGAACTTTGGGATCCAAAGGATGCATGCCACTTCTCGTTATGGTCCTATACACCCTATTTGTATGTCCACGCAGTCATTTGGTGAGAGTTACAATGAGTATGGGTAGAAGAGCCTAAGCAAGTAGCCCAGTGCATTGTACTGTGCTTCCTTGCTGCATCTATCTGCTCATGGAACATGCCACTGGCCTCTTTCCACGGCCTTGGGCACATGATCCAGAAGAAAGCAGCTTCTTCACCTGTCAAGGATCGCTGTGGCCCAGTTGTTACATGTCCAGCTTCTACCTGCGAGTCTGGTGTTTCGAACCCACCAGTCGCTGTAGGAAAAAGACCTTGCGGTTTGCTCCTGAAAATATGACAGCCAACCAAATCACATGGGCAGTTCTTTCTGTCATATAAAGCCACTCTGAGTTGTAATCAACCTGATGGCGCATGGCAACCACGGATCTATGTCACTACCAGTCCCCTGACTCCATTCCCCATTCCTAGTCCCAGTAGAGACAGAGGCGTGACAGGGTGGGGAAAAACAGCATGAGGGATGGGATGACCAAAGAAGGGGAGAACACAGGGATGAAAGAAAAGAGGGAGAATGAAACCCATGAGCAAACTCCCCAGGCAGCATTGCTTTAGGACCCCCTCCCCCCTGTCCATGAGGGGGGCGTCATGGTTTAGCTATGCCAGCACCCGGCCTGGGCTGACTGCCAAGCTCTTGTTGCATTGGCAAGGTATCATTAGCCCCAGTCTGCAGCCCTTGCCACCTGGAGGTTCTGTCTTGGTCTCTGGCCCGCACGTCAACCTTGCGCACAGGTGCCTCCAAGCTCCCCTCCTGCCCACGGTTTGGCTCCTCCTGGTCACCACCTTCTTCTTGGCCCCTCCCCACCACTCAGAGTCACCACTCAGGGTCCGGCCACTCTGAACGCCGCCCTTTCACCAAATTCACGACACCACCCCCCACTCCTGCCTTCTGACTCCGTTTGTCACTCTCTGTCTAGAGAGAATCAAGATCCCTAGTTCAGGATAGACAAAGGGGAAAGAGTACAGAGGGCGGAAGACCCACCACCAGAATTCTGAGCCGTCAACAGCCGGCACCAAACAGCAGGGGACGGTGCTGGGTCTGACTTCCCCTGGCTTCCCTATTGTCACAAGGCAGAGGTCAGGCAGGCCTTCACCCTCCATCCTTCTTTACCTGCTCTGACCCCAACCCTTCCCCTTCCACGTCCCCCCCCCACACTCTACTTCTATGCTGAGTGCGACAATGTGTTGCAATGGCCACACAGAACACACAGACAATAGCCTCATGAAGTGCGTTTATTAAGAAAGTTAATAGGTTATCAAAAGTCAGGGTCAGGGCTGAGCCCTGGTGGCGTAAGTGGTTGAGTGCGGGACCGAGGCCCGTGGGCTTGATGGTTCAAATCCAGCGGCGGCTCTCAGGAGCAGCACTGGGTAGCTCCCACGACCATCAGAGGGCAGTGATGCCCCTCTCCCCCCCCCCCCAAAAAAAAAAGTCAGGGTCAGTAAACAAGAAAGATACAATCTTTGATTCACATCAACACCTGACCTCAGTCAGCAGCCAAGCCTCTTTCCAATTCTGGCCTGCATGGTGCTCCCTGGGCCCCTCCCTCCACGGGCCAGGAAGGCAGCCTGTCACTTTGCCTCACAGCCCCATAGTCTTGGTCCAGATGGGGAGAAAGCACCCCATCGTCTTCGTGCTGCTACTCTGAGTCTCTGTGCCACAGTCTCTGCTGCTTCCGACAGAAATATGCTCTTCCAATGGTCCTCAGATTTCTCACCGCGTCCCAGATGGCTCTTATCTGCTGAGGTAGGGCTTTGATGGAGCTGTGGTTTGTCTTTTAATCACTGCTATCCCCAAAGAAAACAAAGCATGGTGTCTTAAGCCACATCCTCTAGTAGAAGGAAACAAAGGGTGTGACTTGGGTCACATTCTCTACCTGACTCCGATCTCGATTCCACCCTAATCTTGTTCACTAGTACTGTAGAGAAAGCCCTCCCAAATGGGATGATAGCCACAATCGGAGTCCAGAATGATAACTCACCGCACAAGAAGTTCCCACTGGGCAGAAGGCACATTCTCCATACCCGGAATCCGCAGAGCCCAGTCGAGTGGGAGCTAGCACTGTGTAGGACAAAAACGTGGGGGCTATGGCTCCCGGGGGAACTGTACTCACCTAGATCCTCATTCCAACAGTGTCTGAAATGCTGGGGCATTGGGAAAATTGATGACGATGATAATGATAGTGCAACTCTTAGGTACCCACAACAAAGGGGTTGGAAAGACATCAGGCACATTAACTAGACACCTATGGAAAAATCCAGAACTGGACATGCTCAGATACAAGTCCCCAGCTAGGCGCAGGTGGGAAGTCCACCTGGGTGCACACAATAGGTCCAGCCACATGACATCACTCAATGCCCTTAAACTCAGTCAATGAGGTTGGCCAATTGCTTCAACCACGCCTCCCCAACCTGAGGAGATAGGAGCATGCCAGAGGAAAGTCAAGTCTCTTTGACTCCTTTTTGACTCCATTCTTACTCTTCTCTTGTTCCGTGTGCTCTTGCAGGTCAGAGGGCAGGGTGGCAAACGTGCCGCCTTGGCCTGGAGCCCGAGCTCCCTCTCAGGCCTCTCTCTCTGGGCGCTCTTTAGGGATTTCCTGCTCTTGGCCCTTGGGATTTCCTGCGAATACCTGAAACTTCCCCTTTCCTCATAAAAGTCACTTGAATTTACGAAAGTGCTTCTGCTGAATGAATTCTTTCAGCATTGGGAAGTAAGAACCGAGGTATAAGCCGCTCCAGAAACCTAACACAATCAATTTGTACCCCAGGGAGAGTGACTGACAATGCTGTACTTCTTTGCTTATGTGGGTTCTAACTTTTCTGCTTATTTTCTTTCTGCTTTTCTTTGTATGCGTATATGCGTGTGTGTTTCTGTTTGGCTGGTTGCCGGTTGGCTTATGCCTTCTATTGATGCAGTTGGTGTTTTAGGGTTTTAATTGGACCTATTAGGACCACCATATTAGGACCACCAACACCAATCTGAGATGTGAAAACCCCATGGAAAAGCAGATGGAGTCTGGGCTCCTACCTAACTCTAGCCCCAATTCTAGAATAGTTAGTTTTGATAACATGACCCTATTCCATAATCACCTACATGGAATGATCATTGAAGGGTGTGACAGCAGAGTATGGTGAAGAAAGTAGATGGTGCCCGGCTATCAATCAGAATAGTGTCTATGGTCTTAAAGTCTTGTATTCAAACAGCTACTAAAATGAGGACTCAACTAAGTCCACCCGGAAGGAGCATACCAGCTTGTGGGAGCCAAGGATAACAATTATAAAATTCATATATGGCAAAGGGGAAGATATCAGAGCTAAAATTATGAATACTCGATTTGTAGAAGGCTACGATGGACAGTGGGAGCCCAGAATCCATCTGCAGAGGATCTAGTCAGACTAAGAGGCTGGCAGATCCACTCTAGTCAGGTCAAAGACTCCAAGAGCCTTACTAGCAGGCAGAGACCATGTCATCGTGAATGATGCTGGAGCAAACTCAAATACTTAGCCCGCTTGACCTCCCTATGGGTCTGACCCGAATGCATTCTGGATGCAAGTATCCCGTGATAGATAGGTTTATTGGGCCAACCTGGCTGATGAACACATGTGGGATTAATTGAAAGGCAGTTTAATTGAAGCGCACAGAGATAAATGGCTCTACAAATCTCACCTTTCTTGTCTCTTGCTCTTTGATGATGGGACCAGGGGGTGCCTGTCTTAGCTGGTTCTCTGCCTCACTTTCGAGCTATACCACCCGTTGGACACCCAACTTGTGGACTGTGTCACTGCAGTTTGAGGTTCCTTCAAGATCTGCTTTGCCACACTACTGGAATATATGTTGCTTGTGCTGCCATCTGGCCGACTGGTGACGACCTGCCTTGCTGTTTGCTGCCTTTGGCTAGATTGCCTGAATTGCTCTACAGAGGACTTGCACATGGTGGCTCTTGTGACTTGAAAGAAGGCCAGCGTATTAGCTGTCTCACAGAAGTGAGTTGCACTGAGCCTTTTGTACTGTTCTATAGACTAATTAGCTGTTTCTTTCTTTCTATCTATCTATCTATCATCTATCTATAATGATAAGTATCCTGGTCTTGCTTCTTTAGGGACCTCTGTCTAATACATACCTCTTACTTATTCCATGACAGAAATTTCTTTCCTGGCTTTTTGAATGTTAATTTTTTTCTTTCTTACTCATTATTTATATTTATGTCTTTGTACGATTATAATTTTATCTTTATCACCTTATTTAACTTTTGTTTTGTAATGTTTCTGTTGGGTTTCCTAGTTTGTGAAGCACAGGAGGAGTGACTGGATGTATAGTGATAATAACTGATACAAGGGATGAGAGGGGATACAGGGGTGGGGGGCTAAGGAGAGAAAGAGGATTTCAAGAATAAATTATGAAGGTGGGAGGAGAGAGGGGCACTAGAACTGATTGTGATTACACAACTCATTTTAAAGGTGATTTAACTGGGGAGGGTAGTGATATAAAATTGATGGGGTAATAATTGTACAATTTTCCTTGATATGTTTGAATGACTGAACTATTGAATAAGGTGACCAGACACCCCACTTTTTAACAATTTGTCCCATGTCCTGTGGCATTTTAAAATTAAATAAATATATTGCAATATTATTTTTGTGTTTATGAACATTTTTGTTGCTCCATATAGACCAAATTTTAATCAAGAAACCCCCCCTTCCACCTGGTCAATGGTATCCTGCTTAAAATCTGGTCACTTTATTATTGAATTATTATTATGTAAATTAGTATGTAAATTATGTTCCAACAAAACTATTGGTGGGGAAATTACAAGATATCAACGCAAAGTTACAAATACCAGCATACCTCAGAGATACTGTGGGTTCAATTCCAGATCAGTTCAATAAAGTGAAGTGGTTAGTTACATAATCTGTTGTCAACTTGAGACTTGAGTGAAGGGGTAGGCTTGAGCCCCAGTGGCGTAGTGGTGCAGTAGTAGTAGTGCAGGACCGTGGCCCATGGGCTTGGAGGTTCAAATCCAGCAGCAGTGCTCCGGGAGCAAGACTGGGTAGCTTCCATGACCACCAGAGGGCAGTGATACCCCCCCCCCAAAAAAAAAAGCGTGGGGAGGTATGAGAAGTTGATACCAAGGGCCTGAGTGGAAAAGTGGATGTTTGGAGAATGTTAATGAAAGCAGACATGTGAAGGTGCTTGGCACAGTACAAGTAACTCTGTATTGTGAAAAGTGAAGTATGAGCCCCCAATAAAATGATTTAAAAAAAAGAGTGAAGGGGTAGAATTTGGCTTGTCAATCAGGTTTGATGACCTCATTGGGATCAGCAAAGAAGATAAATTGCTCTCTGGAAGCAGAACACTCTCTTACTCCCTGTGAGATATTCCTGTTGACAAGACACATGGAACTACACTAAATAAAGTCCTGGGGCTGGAAGGGCCATATGGAGAGCACTGAGATGCTTCCACTGGATCCACAGGACTTTCCACCTACTGGCCTGTGATCTTCCTGCATTCAGCGTCATTGCATGTGTTTCGTAAGTCTGAAGAGGACTTTATAGATTGGTATCAGACATATGGGCTAATATCAGATTTTTTTGGGGGGGGGCATCACTGCTCTCTGGTGGTGGGAGTAGGAGACCCAGCCCCACCGCTGAAATTGAACCTCTGTCCCAGTGGGCCGCAGTCCCGCGCACAACCACTACACCACCGGGGCTCAGCCCTAATATCAGATTTATGGACTCTATCTGGAGTGGACTGGGAGGTTTTCTCAATATTCAATTGCTCTGGTATATAAAGCTCTTCCTTTGTTTAAAAAAAAGCTATTTTTTATACACATAGAGTCTCCCTGGATTTGTTTCTCTAATCTACCCAGACTAACATAGTGCACATCACACTGAAAAACAAGAAAGAAAGAAAATGTTCTAAAACTGATTATGGTGATGATTATATAACTCTCTTTGATGTGACTGAACTGTTGAATTGTATGATGTGTGAATTATATGTCTGTAAAACTATTGAGAAAAAAAATCAAAGAAGCTGTGGCCAGAAGGGTATTATTAATTGACTATATTTCACCATCACTCAGTGAAAACTGAGCACAACCCATAGCTTCAAGTTGGCTGGTCCCTGTACTTTGTCATCTCTCATTTACATGCTTTACTCTCCCTGGGTTCCTTCTCTACATCTTGTTCCACAACCTCTGCTTGCAACTCCCTGAGTAAACCTTGAACCAGTCCTTTCCGCTCCGGGATCCTCAGTTTCTCTACAATGTACAGTTTGAAATTGGGACAGGGATGGTCAAGGTAGTATATGTGCCAAACTCCTTGCCTCGTGCTGATGGCAGACATTGCTAATCAACGGCAGCACGTCCTTCTCAGTCTGCAGCTGCTACTCATCATTCGGCATTAGCTCATTACCTGAAACATCTTTGCCACTCCTGGGCTGGCTGATCGCTGAGGGCCCTCCCAGGACTGACAGTCAAGGATTCCTGTGTCCCAGTTGAGTCGCTATTACTTCTGCTTCTCTTTCTCTCTCTACCTCATTCTTTTGATCATCTTCCACCCATCCTTCTCTTCAACCCCACTGCTGAGGCCATGGAAGCCCTAGATGATGTCTGGGTCTCCAAGGTTCTGTTTGCTGTCACTCAACTTCAGGCTTCTCGAAAGTTACGGTTTCTGCGCAGTCACCTTTATGCATGTTGAATGGTTCTGTGGTATTGCCAGCAACAGCCCAAGGGAGGACAGGAGTGATTTAGTCAGAGAAATAGTACCGATTGCCATCAAGTCAACTGTGACTTCTCGGGGCCCCATGGAACAGAGTAGAACTGCTTCTCGGAGTTTCTGAGAGTGTAAATCTTTGTGCGAGCAGCTGGTGGGTTTGAACCGATAGTGTCGTAGTTAGCAGCTCAAGTAACCCACAGAGTTACATTTTTCTATCAAGCCCATACGGATGGGAATGCAGAGGGCACAGGTCGGAATGGATGTTATCCCAGCCCTAATAGGACGCATATGAACATGTCCTTAGCTGGCAAACATTAAAGAGACATAAAGGCTCTTTGGTGGGAGAAGTATTGAGACTTGTGATGGTAAAATGGACCTCTAAGGCTGCATGAGCATAAAAGCATCCACTAGCTATTGATCAGCAAGAGAGTTTGGTACAGGAAGGTGGATGCTGGCCAGCAGCCAATGCGAGGCTGAAAGCAAAGCCAGACCAGTTGCAGGTCATGTCTATCCCCTCAGAACTTCCTGGAGCAGTTTTAGAATCTCGGGAAATGCTGCCAACATTATCTGAGGGCCATGTGCACTTAAGAGACGTGAACAAGGGCCAGCAGCAAGGAGAGAGGTGACTACGACGAGAGACCTCCATCATCTATGGGCTGTGTGCGAATCCCCGCTCACTTGCTTTGGGACGTGGGGTCTCAGATTCTTCATCTGTGAATTCAGGATGCTCAGCCTCTGATTAAAACAGACTAGGAAGGAGGACGAAGAGGTTTACATCTGAAAAAAATTTGGTCAATGAAAACATTATGCAGGAGGGTTAGGGGAGGGTGGGGGGAGAAAGGGGAAATCAATCACAAGGCTCAATGTAGAACCCCCTCCCAGGGGGATGAATAATGGAAAAGTGGGTGAGGTTCAACGGAGGATGATGATGTTAGATATGGAAATAATAATCTATAACTTATCAGGGGCTTGGGAGGGAAGGAGAGTGGGGGAAGGAAGGGAAGAAATCGGGAGCTGATATCAGGAGCTCAAGTGGGAAGAGAATGCTTCGAAAATGATGGTGGCGGCATATGTGCAAATGTGCTTGACACACTGGATGCATGTATGTATTGTAATGAGAGACCAAACACTAGATCTGTTGCTGTGTTGTTTCTGGGGGCCCCCAAGTTAGTATTTCTGGACAAAAAAAATAAGTAAAGAAAACATTATGGGGCTGAGCCCCGGTGGCGTAGTGGTTGTGCGCGGGACTGCGGCCCACTGGGATGGAGGTTCAATTCCAGC
>PVJH01049740.1:0-10169 GCA_004026705.1 Nesogale talazaci | reverse complement strand
GTTCCCCCGATTTCTGCCTCACAGTGGTGGCATGCAGACCGAGAGGACCTCGTGGTGCTGTGGTTTCTCACATTTACCACACGTCACTGCACGGACTGAAGGGCACTGCCAGGTTCTCACGTTCGCACAGAGGCAGGCAGTCTCCTGGGCTCGGGATCGCAGGCTTTACAACACAGCCGAGCAGGATGGTCTTTGAAAGCTTTTTTTTCTTTTGCTAATAAGCAAGTGTCTGGGAAAGTTTTCATAGCTCTACGGGGGCAGACTCAAAAGTCCACCCCATGACATGCAGCAAGCTACGATACCCCGCCAGCTGGATTTCTACCTAGGACGGAGAGGGAGCTTTACCTCCCAGGCTCGCTTACAGTTTCTTCCGTTTCTGGGCACCTGCTCTCTTGTCTCTCCCCCTCCCCCATTTAAAACCCAGATAGGTTTCTTAAAAAAATTTTTTTTTGTGGGCATCACTGCTTCTGGTGGTTGTGGGTGCTCCCCAGCGCTGCTCCTGAGAGCGGCCGCTGGATTTGAACCGCCAAGCCCACGGGCCGCAGTCCCACACTCAACCATTTACGCCACCGGGGCTCAGCCCTCTTTTAGATTAAAAAAAAACAAACACCAAGACGAGGTTACAATGTTAAGGGAATTGATTGCTTTTAGATTTTTTGGTCATGTGATCAACACGAGGGAGTTTCAAAATGCTTGTGGAAAAGTAGGATGAAAAGACAATAGGGGGCTGAGCCCCGGTGGCGTAAGTGGTTGAGTGCGGGACTGCGGCCCGTGGGCTTGGCAGTTTAAGTCCAGCAGCGGCTCTCAGGAACAGCGCTGGGTAGCTCCCACGGCCACCAGAGGCAGTGATGCCCCCAAAAAAGACAATACAATTTTTCTAGACGTATTTCTGAAGCCCCCCTTGTATCACATAGTGATGTATTTGTCCTATGGGTCTATCTCGGGGTCTGCCATAAAACAGAGACCCCCCCACACCCCCTCATATGTGTCTGTCTACAAACTTCTGGGGCGTGTGCACATCTAGAAATGTACATACATCCAACCATTCAAGCGTACCCCTCTGTGTGATGACCCTACAGGTAACGAGTTTTGTTTGACGAAAATACACTTTCTCATTTGCCCATGACTCCTGTGTCCTACTTACAAGTTCCACAAAGTAGCCAGAGATCCCATGTTAAGAAGATTTGAGTGGATGGAAAACATTTACAAGTTTCACCGAAAGAAAAAAAAAAGGTTTCACTGAGGGCTCAACCTTAGACTGTTCTGTTTTCAACCCACATCTTTGAGCCACACTGTAACGATGGCTCGAATCCCACGACTGTTACAATTTCCAAATGAAAGGGAACTTATCTCCAGAAGTACCGACTTGGCAGTCTGACCAGATTTCTAAAAATCCTGAAAGAACACCCGAGTCTAGACTGGCTTGTTTAAAGGCCAGTGCCGCTGGGGCCCCGCTGGCTGGCGCACACTCAGGTTGGGGATGAAACAGGGGACAGACAGGGCGGTCTGCAGCAACACGGGCTATGGTGAGGACGCCCACGCCCACCCATCCCACCACTGCTCAGAGAGGGTCGTTCCAGCTAGCCACTGTTCACAAAGACAATTCCAGTTCACACGGAAAAAAAAAAAAAAAAGTTGGTGGCCTGCTCTCAACTTAAAACACCTGATCTTAAACATTCCCGGCATATTTCACGCAGTGACCAGGGCAGAACAAATGGCTGCTCCCGTGCTCCGGGGACGGGGTTCCCCAGGAGCAGCCACGTCTCATATTCAGTGAAAATGCCCCGGTACACCAGAGAGCCACGCAGCCCAGGACAAAACGCCACAGGTGCAGTTTCAGAGAACTGGCCTCGCAGACACGGCCAGCATCGGGCACCAGGAAAACACGGGCCAGGAGCCAGGTCTGCCTCCCAGTTCTTGGCTCTGCCAGGTCCCTTCTGTGGGCACCAGGGTTTATACATGAACCAGAGGCACAGGCAGAGTCTGGGCCTGTCGGACGCCCCCAAGATCCCGGGGTGCCATCAGGGGCATGAGGATGGCACATCTGCCTGAAAGAGCCCTGGACGACTCTGAGTCCACTCCTGCGGAGCACCACGGGGCTAGCTGGCAATGCCCCGGTGCCCTCTGAGGACACGCGTTTCCCAGAAGCTGCTGGCACAGGAGCTAGGAAGGAGGTGAGGGTTCCTGGTAGGAGGTCCCTCGGCGGTGCCGGGACTGAGGAAGAGCTGGGGGTGGGGGGGAGGGCAGGCCTCTCTCACCCACACTCTTCATGCAGCTCCCGATCTTGGTGCTGACCCGCAAGAACTTGCTGAGGTCCCAGCGAGGGATCTTCACCACACAGTAATCCAGACTGGGCTCAAAGGCCGCCGTGCCTCCGGTCACGGAGTTCCTGGGGGCCAGAATGGGGGCAGCGAACAGAGCAGGAGACGTACAGCCTGAGTTTCCAGATAGGGTCTCCCCACGGACCCAGGCCACCTCTCCTCCATGCCCCACCTCTTCCCAGGACCCACTTGCCCCTCTGGCCTCGCACCTGAGCTCAGGCAGAGGGATGCCCAAAGCCAGCTTGGCTGCCACGTAGGCGAGGGGGTAGCCAGTAGCTTTGCTGGCCAGGGCGGAGCTGCGAGAGAGCCGAGCATTCACTTCGATGATGTAATACTGCAGAGGGAGAGCGGGAAGACAGTGAGCAGGTAAACGGCTAGGAAAACAAGGCTCCGAAAAGGAATGGAGGAGGAGTCCTGGTGGTGTAATGGTTCAAGTGCCCGGCCGCCAACAGAAAGGCCAGTGGTTCGACCCCATCGGCTGGGGACAGTCGGCTCTTCTCTCCTTACAGCAATCACCTCAGGGGTAGGGAGGGGTAGGTAGCACAGGGGCTTGCCCCCAGACCCAACCACAACAAAGATGGTCCTGGCTTCTCATCTAGGGCCTGCTGGGCTCCAGGGCCACCATGGCAGGGACGGGCAGGCGGCAGCAGCTGGAGCAGGTGCCGTCGGGCCTAGCGTCTCACCTGTTCAGACTCAGGGTTCAGGGCATATTGCACGTTGCACTCGCCAATGATTCCCAGGTGCTGGGTCACCTTGATGGCCGTCTGCCGCAGGAGCTGGTACTCCCGGTCGTTCAGCGTCTGGCTCGGAGCCACCACGATGGACTCGCCCGTGTGTATGCCGAGCGGGTCCAGGTTCTCCATGTTACACACCTGTCGGGGGAGGGGCCCCTGGGAGTCACTGCCGAAGGCTGCCGGCATGGCTGGGCCGCTGTGCCCCCCGGGGGACAGCCCGCCTCCTCCTCCTCCTCCTCCCCCCTCCTCCGAGGGCCTCTCCCCGGCACGCACCGTGACACAGTTGCCGTAGGCGTCCCTCACCACCTCGTACTCAATCTCTTTCCACCCCTTCAAGGACTTGTCCACCAGCACCTGGCTGGTGTGGGCGAAGGCTGGGGCCACCAGCGCAGACAGCTCCTCCTTGGTGGAGGCGAAGCCGGAGCCCAGGCCGCCCAGGGCGAAGGCTGCGCGCACCAGCACGGGGTACCCGAGTCGCTCGGCCGCCGCCTGGGCCTGCGATGAGGGGGCACCGGTCAAGGTCAAGGTGTGGGCGCCGAGCGGCAGGAGAAGCCGCGCACGCAGGAAGCGACCCCACCCCGCGCCTCGAACCTGCTCCAGGGAATCCGCGGCCTCGCTGGGGGCCACGTGCTCGCCGATCTCCGCCATCCTGGCGGCGAAGGCCCGGCGGTCCTCGGTGAGCTCAATGGTCTCCACGGGCGTGCCCAGCACGCGGACCCCGTAGCGGGCAAGCACGTTGTCCTTGCCCTTGGTCAGCTCCACGCCGCAGTTCAGCGCCGTCTGGCCCCCGAACGTCAGCAGCACGCCGTCGGGGCGCTCGTTCCGGATCACCTGGCGGAGGAGGGCGCCTGAGTGCGGGGAAGCCAGGGGGCCGAGGCCTGAGAAACATGCCCTGCCCGCCCTGGTCCGCGCCACACCTGGGTCACGTAGTGCGGTGTGATGGGCAGGAAGTAGACCTTGTCGGCCAGCCCCTGAGAGGTCTGCACGGTGGCGATGTTGGGGTTGATCAGCAGGGTCTGGATGCCTTCCTCCTTCAGGGCCTTGATCGCCTACGAGGGGAATGAGCCGGGGACATCAGCTCCTCACTGGACGGCGAGGCCGGCCCGGAGGCTGGTCTATGACGGCCCTTCCTCCTCTCCCCCTCTCCGTACACCCCAAGTACCTGAGAACTAGCTCCTGCTCCCCCTCCTCTCTCCTGACAACAGAGGTGGATGCCCGCCTGCCCCCCCCCCCCCCCCCCAGGAGCAGGCGTGGCCCTGTCTTACCTGAGAGCCCGAATAGTCAAATTCTCCAGCTTGGCCGATGGAGAGGCCCCCCGAGCCCAGGATAAGCACCTTTCTGAGCGGTGGAAGCCCAGGGCCGGCGGTGGGGACCCCGGGGGAACAGAGGCACTCGGTCAGCCGCTCTCGGACTGCGGAGACAGAGGCAGCCCCAGTCAGTGGCAGGGAACACGACGCAGTGCTAACGCTGAGCACTTTTTTGTTTGTTTTTTGGGAGGCATCACTGCTCTCGGGTGATGGGAGTAGAAGACGCTGAGCACTTTACAGAGTCCTGAATGAGTCGTGCATTCAGTGAACGGCAGGAGGAGGCCCAGAAAGCAGGATGGATGATCCACAGGGAACTTCCAGGATAAGCAGCAGGGATCAATGCTCTGTTTGTGCCCCCTGCCCAACCTTGAAACCACGAGAATCACTTTCTTGGGGCCCAGCCATCGTCTGCCCATCCTGGAGCCAACTCCTGTCGCTGCTGAGCCGGGCCAAGCTCAGGTCCCCAGCGCACTTCTCCTCTGGGGCTCACCTGTTTGGCCCCCTGGGTTCCCAGCGGCAGCCTGCTTTACGGTTTCCAGGAAGACGTCAAAAAGCAGTTCCAGGTCGGAAGGGCCGGCTCGGTGCTCCGGGTGGAACTGCACACTGTGGGAGAGGCCAGCCAGTTACGAAGCCCACCCTCTTCACCGGCACGAGCGCCAGCCACCCCGTCGATGGGCAGTGGGGCAAGAACTGCAGTCTGCTGCTGGGCTTATAGTTCAACACCCCCACCCAGGTCCACGGGGCTTCCTGCCAGGCCTCCCCCAGCACCCCCGCCCTGGCTCACCTGAAGAAGGGCAGGCTGTCGTGCACGATGCCTTCGTTGGAGTGGTCGTTGGCGTTGGTGAAGAGCGGAGACCAGCCTGCTGGCAGTGAGTCCGCTTCCACGGCAAACCCATGGTTCTGAGATGTCAGGAAGCAGCGCCCAGAGCCCACCAGCAGGCACGGCTGGTTATGGCCCCGGTTCCCGTATCTGAAGAGGAGGACAGGCCAAGTCACAGGCTGCTCCCTCGCTCCCTTCACGACTGCAAACTGAACCGGGCCTCTCGTCGCTCTCACGAGCCTCCCTAGCACCCCCTCCGGCGTCAACACCAATCAGCACCAACTCGGTTTCCCCTTCCCGAGACTGCCCACCCCTCATCTCCAAGGGGCAAGTTCCTTTCTCTCCCAAGTCCCACCTCATCTTGAAAGTCTTGGCCCCAATGGCCAAGGCCAACAGCTGGTGTCCCAGGCAGATCCCGAAGACAGGCCGGGGATTAGGCTCAGCTAAGACACGGCTCAGTGTGGATACCACATTGGGACAGGAGGCGGGGTCACCAGGGCCATTACTTAGGAAGAGGCCCTCATACTCTGGAGTGAGCAGAAGACATGACATCAAAACCAGCATTTCAACTGCAAGGCACAGCTGCAGCCCTTACCATTAGAGCAGAGGCGTCTTATCTTCATCTCTGCTGCAATTCATGTTGGCGTGCGGCCAGGGGACCAAGGGACCGCCTCTGCATCCTGGTGGAAGACCCTGCATGCACCCGAGCTACTCACCCTGGCTGTCCAGCCTGTGGTCCCAAGGCACCACCGTGACCTCTGCCCCGCGCTGGCAGAGGCACCGGATCTGGTTGTACTTGAGGCCACAGTCCAGGGCCAGAATCCGCGGGGTACCCCCGGCATTGAATACTCGTGGAGCCTGAGGAACAGAGGTGGCAAGGGCAACGAGTCAGCCCCTGTGGTCAGGGGCTGGTAGTCAGCCCCGCCCCCAGCCCCAGGCCTGTAGGACTCTGCCCCCAGCGTGCCCCGCAGTCTGGAGCACAATACCCGGCCGGCTTTGGCCGCTCTCCTGCCGAACCTTAATGGAGACTTCTGGCACCAGGGGACGGGCATTGGGGTCCACGAATGGCAAGGTTGAAGGGTCGGTCCCATTCTGGACCAGCTTCCCCAGCAGCGACCCTTGCTCCCGTAATTTCTTTGTCAGCTCCCGCGTGTCCACGCCTGTCAAAATTAGCACGCTTTCAGGGATCTCGCGCAAGTCTGCGCGGGGTTTCACTGCACGAAGTCCTTTCAGGTGAGCACGGTCGACAGGCCACGCAGGGTTCTTGACTGAAATGTGTCTGCCCGGAACCCCAACGTGAGACCTATTGATTTATGGGGAAGAACACCAAGGCACCACAGAAGATGCTAAATGACACCACCAAAATAGGATGGCTGAGGGAGCCTCTCATGGAGCCAATAAGGCACTTTCCTTTCGTATTTAGACCTCAGGATCTTTAGACTAGAAGACAGATCAGCCGCCTGCAACCTATGAGCCAGCTTCAAGCTAACAGGGTTTTTTTTCCTTTAAAAAAATGACTTGTGGGGGGGGGGTAGGGGGGCTGGGAAAAAAAAATGACTTGTGGGCTGAGTCCCAGTAGCATAGTGGTTGTGTGCGGGACTGTGGCCCACTGGCTTGGTTCAAATCCAGCAGCAGCTCTCCAGGAGCAAGGTTGGGCCTCCCACTCCCACCAGTGGGCAGTGATACGCCCTCCCCCCAAAAAAGGCGATTTGGATATATTTTGAATATCACCTGAAGTGTATTTTATGAGGTTAAGGAACTATTTAAAGTATGGCTGTTTTATTGACAGTCAAGTGGTACAAAAAAAAATACTCCTGAAGTTGCAGAGATAAGATGTTGACCTGCTTGCTAGTGGGTTAAATGAGGGGACATCTGAGGGCTGCTTAGAAAGCACCTGGTGGCGTTAAGATTACCCATCAACTGGTGGAATCTCCCATCTGAGTGATGGGATCTGGCTCCTCCCGCCCCAGCTCCCACTCCAACCCACCCTCTGGAGCACCTTGGAAGCAAGGCCCAGCAGTTAGAGGCCTTCTCGTCATCCTCTCTACCTGGGCATAATCAGCTCTGACTAGACACACCTGTGCTCCCCGCTCCCCCAGCATACCTTGCAGGCCGGGAATGCCATGCTCCTGCAGCCACGCATGCAGAGTGCGGGTGGCACTCCAGTGGCTGGGCGTGGGGCAGCACTCTCCCACCACCAGTCCTGCCACGTGGATCCCCGAGGATTCAAACCACTGTCGATGGGAAAGTCAGGAGGAAGGAAGCTCAGGGCCAAGTAACTCCCCAGGTTCTTTTTTCCCCATAGGCCATGGACCATCTATGGCAATTACAGAGTCACCCACCACCACCCCCCCAACCTCACCACCCCGCTCACCAGCCAGGCTGCCCCCGACATTAAACAGAAACACACAACACCCGAGCCATGTCCTCGCCACAGGGAAATGAACTCAGGAGCAATATACCCAAGACATGGCATTGACAACAGAGAGTTACTTATGAGAGATCATACCCTCCCCCACTTCAAAAGGGCCAATAAAAAAAAAAAGTACCTAACAATCAACAGGCCAGCTGTAACAATGAAATGAAGAAAGCAGAGTTTACTTGGGAGGGAGTGGCCTATTTACATTACATTCCAAGGAAAGAGAGACAGCTGGTGGTGAAGACCGGTCTCTCACTAACAGCTTGGCGGATGAAGAACAGTCCTCCTTGGGCAGGGGGAGTCCCCCTCCCCTCCTTGGGCAAGGGGAGTCCTCTGGGGTGCAAGTGTCTCCTACACAGGTGCCACCAGAGCTTCAGAGTTGGGCAGGTGGAGGTTTTACTCACGGGGCCAGCCAAGGGCCTCGATTTTATAGGTTTGTCAATTCCAGTCTGTCAGAGGGCTTAGAGCTGGTGGAGCTGAAGACTGGCTTAAGTTAACCCAGTTCACAAATGACCGGCGTAAAATTAGAATGTGCTTACAGGTTTATGATGACAAGTGGTCTTGCCCAGCTTTAACAGTAAATGCATTTATTATCCCGAGTCTTCCCACTGCCAAGGTAATCTGCATGGCAAAGTCTAGAATCTCATGTGTGCCAGAGGAAGATGGTGGCATAGTGGGTTACAGGATACGCTGCTAACTGCAAGGTCAGCTGTCTGAATCACTAGATGCTCTGCTGGGGGTGGGGGTTAAGAAAGAGGAGAGGCTTTCTGCTTCCAGAAAGACAGCTGAGTCCTGTTGGCATAGTGGTTGTGTGCGGGACTGTGGTCCATAGGGTTGACGGTTCAAATCCAGCAGCAGCTCTCCAGGAGCAAGGCTAGGCTTCATACTCCCACCAGGGCAGTGATGGGAAGGGGGGGGGGTGCAGAGAAAGAAAAAGAAAAGAGGGGCTGAGCACTGGGTGGTGTAGTGGTTGTACGCGGGACTGCAGCCCATTGGGTTAAAGGTTCAAATCCAGCAGCAAGGCTGGGCCTCCTACTCCCAGCACCAGAGGGCAGTGATGCCTCAAAAACAACAAACAAAAGACTGACAGTCTCCAAACTGCCCTATAGGGTGGCTGAGTGGGAATCTAACGCAGTAGCGGTGAGTTTGCAAGAACAGCTGCTTGCTTAGTAAACCTGGAATCGCGGTGACACGATGCTACGAATGCTGTATCTGGGTTATACATGGGTTTTTCAAGCAACTATGACTCAAGTTGCTTAAAAAACAAATTCAACTCAGACCGTATTTTGACCTCCAACTACCAGAGGAAGAAGAGGAGCAACTTCACTGAGTTTCAGGAGGAAAAGGGAATTTTCTCACCCAGATGTTAAGAACACAACACATGGAGGGAGAAGCCCATAACCAACTCTAACCTAGTTCTGCAGGTGGGCGGGACCCACAAGGATGGATGGGCAGGGCGGGACCTCTAGCTTTCAGTCTCTTTCCCACCCCAAGCAGTGCCTAAAAGCGGCCGCTCAACTCCGCAGAATCCTTATCCAATTCCCAACAGATTGGCTTCTCACAGCCTCCAGGCACGACTGTAAATACCTCGGGCCACTCCGGAGGATTCCTGCCTTCACTACAATGGGGCGGGACAGCCTCCTCGGGCCGAGAGGCCCTGAACAAAAGGGGTAGCTCCCTCTCTCAGGACCCCAGCAGGCCGCCTTCTCCAAGTGCTATGGGCTCTAAGTTTCATCGGGGCCATCTCCTCGCTCCAGCTCCGCCTGTCCCCGCAGCGCTTGCGGGCAGGCCGGCTTCGGAACGACAGCTGATTTGCATCAGAATGTCCGAAGCGGGGAGGAGCTACCTGGCTGAGGCCGAACTCGTCCGCTTCATCCGGGGGGATGCCGTAGTTGCCGACCAGGGGGTAGGTGAGGACCAGGATCTGCGCTCTGTAGGACGGGTCCGTGAGGGCCTCCGGGTAGCCCACCATGCCGGTCTGAAACACTGCGCGGGCGCGAGGCTCAGGCGGGGCCCCTGCAGCGCAGCGCAGCGCCGGGGGATGGGGATGGGGATGGGGATGGCTCCGCGCGGGGACCGCCCGGAGGCTGCCCGGGGCGTGAGGAGTGGAAAGGGCAGGGCGCCCAGGGTGTCAGGCGGGAAAATGGCGGGGTCGGGGCCGGGCGGCGTGGGTGGGGAGGGGCGCGCGGGTGGGGTGGGATCGGCGGGCGGGCTGCCCCGGGGGGCTGCGCTTACCCACTTCGCCGGCGGTCGAAAGCGCGGCCCCGAAGGGCTGGCCCCGCAGGACCGACCCGTCCTCCAGCACCAGGGCCGCCATGAGGACGGAACGCGGGCAGGGCAGGGCAGGGCGCGAGCGGGGCGGGGGGAGAGGCGAGCCCGGCGGCGCTGGAACCGCGTGGAGGCGAGCGCCCGCGGCCGGCCCACGTGGCTAACGGCGCCGGCGGCTGGAGCCGATGCTGCGGCGCGCCGCGCAGGAGCCCGACGCGCTGGCGGCCAGGCAGTCTGCGGCGGCGCGGGAAGCCGGCGGCGTGAGGGGCGGGGCCGGGCACGCACGGGGCGGGGCCAAGA
>PVJH01049739.1:0-10215 GCA_004026705.1 Nesogale talazaci | reverse complement strand
CGCTGTCCTGTTACTTTACCAAGCGTGTTTCTTGGAACTGGGTTGGTGGGATCTCAATGTTCTATGATGTTTCTTTGCTTGTGGTCTTCAGACAAATCAAGAAAGAAATAGCAATTTAAAAGGCCATTCGTGAACATTATGAGGGAGAATTATTCTGGTAAATATTTTCAACCTTTTTACCTGAGTATTTGGCCATCAAACAAACAGAGCTCCACTCTGTCCCCCACCCTTCACTCTCCTCTCCTCTCTGCCTCCGGCCTGGCCACACCCTTGCAGAATGCAGTTCAACTTGCTTGGCAACAGTGAGGTCTGGCCAAGGCAGGCATCAGTCAGCAGGGCAGGCCTTGACCCTGCACTCAGAGGCCTATCCCTCCGCCAAGTGTAGGCCAGGTCAAGACAGGGACCCCTTGAGGAAGAGGGAGCCACTTGGTGGTTGTTCCTGCCACACCTCAACAACATCCCTCCCTGGCCTCTCACCCTCTTACCCAGAATCTTCAGCACACACTCCAGCTCCTCAGCCAGGCCTTGGGAACCTGTTGTAGTCTTCTGGCCCTTTGCCAGCTCCCTCAGCTTATCTCTCTCCTGCCCCACTGAGCACGCTGTCCCTCACCATCTGATATGGGAAGAAAAAACCCCAATAATGTGGAAGGGCAAAGGAGCCTGAGTGGCGTGATAGGTTTCCAGTTGGGCTGATAACTGCAAGATGAGCAGTCTGAGCCCACCAGCCACACCTTGGGAGAAAGACGAGGCGTTCTACCCCCACAAAGAGTTATAGTCTGAAAGAGCTGATACCAAAGGCTCAAGGAGGAAGAAAATGTTTTTGAAATGATGATGGCAACATATATACAAACGTGCTTGATACAATGGATGGATTGTGACAAGAGCTGTACAAACCCCAATAAAATTATTTTTTTTAAAAGAAGACGTAGAAGGGCTGAGCCCCGGTGGCATAGTGGTTGTGCGTGGGACTGCGGCCCACTGGGACGGAGGTTCGATTCCAGCTCCACGGAGCAAAGGCTGGGCCTCCTACTCCCACCACCTGAGGGCAGTGATGCCCCCAAAACCAAAAAAAAAAAAAAAGTGTACAGCATTCTTCATAGACCCCATCAGAAAGACCCATCTGGAAAGCCCACTAAGTGAACGAGGCTGGCCCTAAAACACGTGTTGCAGATTAAAGGAACTGAAACGCTCCATCAGACTTGAAGCTGACACAATCTACAGAGGGAAGCAGCAGCCGACAGCTGTCCCCACGTTGTGGACTTTGAAGCCACTGGTCAGATGCTTGCTGCATTAATGTTTTACCTTTTTTGTGACATCTCTTAGTTATGTAACCCTGCCAGCATGTGTCTAGTTCTTATGATATTCCTACTGTTCTGTCACTTATGGTTTAATCTGCATAATATTCCACGTATTTTTGTCCACAAGGTTATATATATCTTTTTTTAACTAGTATTTACAAGTCTATACCATTGGCTGCATTAATGATATTAATCTTGGAATGATCAAATGTCTCATTTGATCAGGCTGATAATGCTGCCTCTATAATAGGCCATAGAGATATATAAACCTTAAATATGAATGGATTTTGAGTTCTAACTTAATCATAGTCCTAATCTTAGAACAATATGTTCTTGTGATGTGACCCTGCTCACATAGCGATCACATAACAAAATGTGGGGGAGAAATCAGATGGTGTCCAATTATCAGAAAGAGTAGTCTGGGGTCTTCAAGGCTTGTCTTTTTTTGGGGGAGGGCATCACTGCCCTCTGGTGGCAGTAGGAGGCCCAGCCTTGCTCCTGGAGAGCTGCTGCTGGATTTGAACCACCAACCCAGTGAGCCACAGTCCTGCACACAACCACTACGCCACCAACGGTCAGCCCCAAAGCTTGTCTTAATAACCAACAGCCACCTAAGTGATGTGTCAGCTAAGTCAAGAGGGAAGAAGGCTACTGGCCTATGTGATCAGAGAATTAATGACGTTTAATAATCGTACTTTTTGACCAGAGTGGGGAGTGTATTAGAATTTAAATGCTGAGCACCCTGGTGTGCTGCTAATCATGCAAAATCCATGTGCAGAGTCCCCATGTAGAGGAAACCTCCATCAAGTGCAGCACTCTGATCTTTAGCCCAGAGTATAGATGATCTTGCCCCCAGGTGGAATGCCTTGGTCCTCTAGGCCAGGCCAGGAAGGAGCAATTTCTCTCAGGGGATTGCTTAGGTGTGTCCTTGACGGAGGTCCCCATACTCGGGACAATACAAGGAGTCACACAGTCACAAGTCACGGCGTATCAGTGTCACTCTGACTGCCTTGATCAGAAGCCCAGAACCAATCTTTTAAGTCCTTCTGTCTCAAGATATATGCCTTTGTGGTCCCACCTGTAACTATGATGGTTTGATGCGTATGATATGCTTATGGAAGCTTATGGAAACCTGACCTAGTATATTAACTGTTCCAAGAAAGTGAGTTAACTGAGCTCTCTGTACTGCTGTGTGGACTAATTAGCTGTTACAGTTCTCCTTGTTGTATAAACCTACCCTATCTATATAAATATATAATGCTGGCTAATAAACAAGACTTGATCAGAAAAAAAACTATATATATATATATATATATATATATATATATCCTGTTTCCTGGTTTTGTCTCTCTAGAGAACACTGCCTAACACACCACCCATAAACCTTGGTATCTCAATGAACTGAACCCTTGAACACCGTTTCAACCTCGTGCTGGTGGCCTCCCTCATCCAGACACTGTGTCTGTGTCTCTGTGCTGTACATGTCTTTTTAAAGACTTCGTTTTTAAAAATTATATTTGAGAGGGGGTCCCTTTTGTATCATAAAGCACTAAATTCTTTCTTTCTTTCTTTATGGGGGGCATCACTGCTCTCCAGTGGTGGGAATAGGAGGCCCAGCCCCACTGCTGGAATTGAACCTCCGTCCCAGTGGGCCACAGTCCCGCACACAACCACTATGCCACCGGGGCTCAGCCCTCTTTCTTTTTTTTATATTCATTTTTTTCTTTTTTGGGGGCCATCATTGGCCTCTGGTGGGAGTAGGAAGTCCAGCCTTGCTCCTGGAGAACTGCTGCTGGCTAAGAACCGCCAACCCAGTGGGCCCCAGTCCCCCACACAACCACTATGCCACGGGGGCTCAGCTCTCATTTCTTTTTTTGTTTTGTTTTTTGGGCATCACTGCTCTCCGGTGGTGGAAATAGGAGGCCCAGCCGCACTGCTGGAATCGAACCTCCGTCCCAGTGGGCCGCAGTCCCAGTGGGCCGCAGTCCCACGCACAACCACTACGTCCCCGGGGCTCAGCCCCCTCATTTAAAAAAAAAAAAAATCATTTCTTTCTTTTGGGCTGAGCCCCGGCGGCATAAGTATTTGAGTGCAGGACTGTGGCCCACGGGCTTGGCGGTTCAAATTCAGCAGCGGCTCGCAGGAGCAGCACTGGGTAGCTCCCACGACCACCAGAGGCAGTGATGCCCCCCCCCCAAAAAAAAGCAAAAAAACAAAAACAAAAAAAATTCATTTCTTTCGTGCTCCCTTCTGCAGCACATATACTAAAATTCATTTCTTTCATATCACACAATGCCATGCAGCTAAGTTTCAAGAGACCAACAATGCAAATTGGTATCCTACGTCAGGTCCTGGGTAGGGGGGTGGGGGAGAGAGAGAGACAGAGAGAGAGAGAGAAAGAGAGAGAACACAGTCAGAATAAATTCTGCGTAACAGTGTTGTACTGACCTAACTTTCTGAGTTTCCATAAGGATACCACAGGCATGTAAGATGCTTACATTAGATGAAACCAGGAGGAGGGTAAGGTATCTTCTTTTTTTTTTTTTTTTTGGGGGGGGGTGCAAGGTATCTGTCTTCTGTCAACATCTCTAAGTGTTTTCCTGTGAGGCTTCCGGCTTCGCAAGATGAAAGAAATGAAACAATGAAACAATTCACGCTGAAGCACGTTTTGCAACCCCCTGAGATTTTGTGAAGGGCAACTGTCGGGTGTTACAGTCTCACATGGGTTCACAACGGGCCGGAACAACCACGTGGGCAGTTCTTGGGGGGACCCCGGGAGGTCAGAAGTCCAGAACCCTAGAGGCTAAGAGCATGTGGGCCAGAGGCTGTGGGTCCCCCAGTAGGGCCAGAACTGGCACAGGAGACCCTCGCGCTGGCCCAGCCTCCGCCAGGGGCGGGGTAAGAGCAGCCCAGAGCGGAGGGCGTTCGCTCCCTGGCTGCAGCCTGCTGGGGAAGGCGTGGCTGATGGCATTGGCTGACCCCATTGGCTGAGTTAGGCCCACCTGGGTGATGTCATGAGCCCGGGCCTCGCTTGGCCCGCCCAGATGTTCCTCCTGCCTCGCTCAGGGGCTCAGGTATAGAGCATGCTCAGTTTGGGGAGGGCATAGATGTCTAATGGTTGCCTGATTTCTTCCCAACCTCCTCTACGGGGGCCTTTGCAGGCACGGGAGGGACCACCCCTGTCCCTAAGCCAGCTCCTGGACATCTGACAAATGCAGTCTTTTAACCGTCTTGGGCTAAATCAGACCGTCTATGAAGACTGCTCGCGACTTCAGATACCAGCGACAACCTCCGAGGAACCCAGACTCTGGCACTGAGAAGCAGCTGCCTTCAAATGTGGAGATTTCCCTCCTCACTCTGGACTCCAGGCCAGGAGCCAGAGCCGCCCGGGCCGGGACGATCCCCACGAGCCCGCAGCTTTGCTCAGAGCTCATGGAACTCAGCGGAGCATGAGATTGGTGATTTTTGTTTTATTTTTTAAATAGATTCATTGGGACCAGTATGCAGAAGAGATGCAGAAGATACGGGGTGGGAAGTTCCCACCCCAGAGCTTCCATGTACCAAAGGGTGCACTGCCCTGCTGTACATCGATGTCTGCCATCAAGTCAAGGAACCCCACCCGCGTCGGGGTCCAGAGAGCGCCCCGAGAGTTCATTCGGGTCACCAGGTGGAACTTGAGCTCCATTCCTGCGCCTCTTCCTGAGGTTCAGGCCGATCTCACAGGGTGGGTCTTTCTGGGTGGGCTGACCGACCACCACCCCAAAGTCACTTCATTAGCACCATCTGTCAGGGAATCGGGAGCCCTCAGGTACTCAGGAGTAACAAAGGCACTCTGCTCATTGCTCTGGAAATCCTAATGTTTTATAAATTATATCCCAGGGAACAAGAACCAAGATCAAATACTTTTGGTTAAGAATTTCTTTTTGGGCTGGGCCCCGGTGGTGTAGTGGTTGTGCACGGGACTGCGGCCCACTAGGACAGAGGTTCAATTCCAGCTCCACGAGTAAAGGCTGGGCCTCCTAATCCCACCACCAGAGAGCAGTGATGCCATAAATATAAATAAATAAATAGATAGATAGATAGATATGTCAGAACGTTCTATATCATCTTTGCAACTTTTCTATAAATCTAAATTTCTTCCAAAATAAAGTTTATTTATTTATTTATTTATTTATTTTGGCATCACTGCCCTCTGGTGGTCATGGGAGCTACCCAGGGTTGTTCCTGAGAGCCACCGCTGGATTTGAACTGCCAAGCCCACGGGCCACAGTCCTGCCCTCAACCAGGGCTCAGCCCTAAAGTCTATTTTTTTAAAAACTGAGTGTATGTGGGTTTTTTTAATCCCAGAAAGGAGGGAAATGCATGAAAGTTTATGTACATATATACATCTTGTCTTATAAATTGACTTCACTTTGATCATAATGATGAAATTGTTAGCTATTCCTGATTCATGAGGCCCTGAGGCCCCAAAGATTCAATGATTGTGATACATTGACTTTGTTTTCATTTATTAATTATCTTTTTACATTGGCTTTTCTTTGGCCGATTTTCAGAAGTAGATCACCAGGCCTTTCTTCCTGCACTGTCTTTGACCGGAAGCACCACTGAGACCTGCTCAGCATGATAAAATCGATGGTGCGGCATCTGTGTGACTGATAGTGACCCAACCATTCATTTCTTTCCTTCTCACGGTGTCAAGCCGGTTTCCACCCACTTGTAGTGAACTTGGAGGCTGGAACTGCCCAGGTTGGTTTCCAGGACTATAACCCTGACAGGAGTAAAGACCATATATTGTTCTGCTAAAAAAAATGCTCTTCTCTGCTCCTTTATTTAAATCTAACTCTGAAGACTCCACAGCAGCTAAAAATGCTTGATATAGATAGTTGTTGGAAAAGTTTAGAGAAGCCATAGTTAAGGGTTGGGTAACTAAGGGTTACACAGACACACAAATCTTGGAAAACCATCTCAGTCAACTGCCGCCATATAAGTGAATGACAACCAAAAGGATCGCGACCCACAGGTTGAGAATCGCTGCTTTGGGTGACAACTCCCACGTTGACTCTCCCACTATCTCCCCACCGCACCCTGAGGCTGTTATCAAGGGCATCAGGCCCGCAGCCAAGGTGTTTCCACTGAGGTCATGAGGCGGCTACGGGAGACCAGCTGCCATCACGCAGGCTTGAGGAGGGCCCGGTGTAGCGCAGAGAGAGCCATCACTGGGAACGGAGTCTGCACTGTAAATTCCAGAAGAACCAGGAACAAAGCAGAAATGGCCAGGGTCCCAGGCAGTCCCTTTCTGCTCCTACCACGCATGCGTCTGGGTGAAGGGAGCGGGAGCGGGTGGAAAGGTACCTGTACAGCGACGGGCTGGGTCTGGCAGTGTTCTGGGCCCCACCCCTTTTTTGTTGGTGGTGTCTATGCTGGTGGGTAGCTTCTCTGGCAGCCGCACACCTTTGTGGGGGTGCAGGGGGTTTAACAGGGGGCAGGAAAAGACTGCCGGCCAATCACTTCTTTTTGAAATCGTATTTTTGGCTTAGTCTTTGGCAGGATTTCCTAGAGAAATAAAACCAGGACACTTATGATTATATATATGTGTATATATATGTATCTATCTATAGATAGATAGATAGATAGATAGATTTATACAGCCCTAGCAACAGAATCCACAGGTTGACTGTCCCACGGGTAGTGTAGCTCACAGTTTGAGGCAGAAAACTAGCTAAAACCACTGCCCACTGGCCCAATCACGAGGGATCAAGAAGGAGGCGTGGACCTTGCTAAGCCATTTTGTCTCTTTGCCCTCCAATCAAACTGTGGTCTCATCGACTCCACGTGTTCGTATTGGCCAGGGTGGCATAGAAGAGGTCAGTCTTAAAACCCCAAATTCACAATCTTTGGGCTGTCATTGCTATCCTTGTTGGTGTCCCTTACAGCAATAGGCACCGGAGACGCTGGAGCCTCCATGGCTCACGCTGCTCCGTAATTACACCCGTCACAAATGTGTGCCTGGTTGCAGGGGCGCACGCAGCAGTCACAAATCACACACTTGCCATGACGTTTTCCCCACAGTCTTCCAACGGCAACACCATCTTGCTGATGGCAAAGATCATATCTGGGAAGTGGTTAGCCATAGTTTCCACTCAAACCGGCCACCCACCGGAAGCTTCAGACTAGCCTTATTTTTATATCAAGAGTATGTTTGCTCTGGGGTTGCCTTTTGATCAAGAGGAGGTGCTTATAAAGAGAAAATTTATGCTGCAATAAAAAAAAATGTGGTTGTGGTAGCAATTGTACAATATTGTTTGACACAATTCCACTATGGAATGATATGATATATGTGTTAACTCCCAGTTTAAAAAAAAAGAAAAGCGCTGAGCCCCGGGGACGCAGTGGTTGTGTGCGGGACTACGGCCCACAGGGTTGATAGTTCAAATTCAGCAGCAGCTCTCCAGGAGCAAGACTGGGCTTCCTACTCCCACCAGGGCAGTGATGCCACACACACACACAAAAAGAAAGAAAGAAAGAAAAGAAAAGCAAAACAAAATATGGGAAGCCCACAATTGCTATCAGATTCTGGTCTTGTTCATTGTCTTTGAGCCATTTTATGTTTGTTTGTTTTTTCCTATGTGTCTTATCAATAGCCGAAGAGAAACCAGAAATACAAGAGAGATGAGTGATGTAAAAACAAGACACCTCGTGATCATGTCAATATAATTCCTGTGGCAGTTACATACTTTCATGTCAACTTGATGATATAAGAGTGTAGGGGGTGGGCTGAGCCCCGGTGGCGTAGTGGTTGTGCGCGGGACTGCGGCCCACTGGGACGGAGGTTCAATTCCAGCAGTGGGGCTGGGCCTCCTCCTCCCACCACCGGAGAGCAGTGATGCCAAAAAACAAACAAACAAACAAACAAACAAAAAAAGAGTGTAGGGGGTTGCTCGCTTCGGCAACACATATACTAAAAGTGTAGGGTGGTGGGCTGAGCCCCGGTGGCGTAGTAGTTGTGCGCAGGACTGCGGCCCAGTGGGACGGAGGTTCAATTCCAGCAGTGAGGCTGGGCCTCCTACTCCCACCACTGAGAGCAGTGATGCCCCAAACAAAACAAAACAAACAAAATATGAGACTCTCCAAGGAGGGGGGAGGGGAGAGTGTAGGGGTGGAGGCTAGCCTGTCAATCAGGGCACAGCCTGATGGTACCTCCTGATGGGCATTGCCTCCTCACAGGAGGATCCTGGGAACTCTCTCTCTCTCTCTCTCTCTCTGTGCCTTCACCTTGCTGTGAGGAGCCATGCTGCAGCTGCTTCTGTAGCCTTGAAGACACTGCACCACCATTGAATCCACATAGCTCTCTACCAGCCTGTGGGCTTCCTGCACTCTGCCTCATGGCTTGTGGATGCCTGAGTCTGAGGAGGGCATCATGGTCTCCTATTGGACTTACGGACTTGACTTGGACCGGGCTGGGATGTTTTCCGATATGCCATTGAACTTGTCTTTCTTGCCAACCTGTAGCTAACACAGTTCCCTGTAGCTGAAACTCTGCTCCTGCAACATAACTAAAGATGGCAGAACAAGTTTTTCTTCTTTGAAGGGGGCCTATTGAGTTTAGTGATTAGGGGCATACACTTTATAGACTTATTATCAGGGAACTGTATATGTTATGCCAAGCATCCTACTTCTGCATTATCCTTATTATCTAGCCATCTGGTCAAATAGAGACAACAAATGGAACTCCCCAAGCTCAAATTAGCCAAACTCCCAGAATCCTTAAATCTCTAAACCCAATCCAGGGTGCAAACTCCAGGAAAACACTTTCTCTGTGAGTTCTACAAGCAGCTCTGTGTTCCAACATCTGCAGTCCTGGTGCGCCTTACAATTTTGCCTGTGTCTTGGCATCACTGTTTCCTGGGGTCTAGTAAGTTCTTCAGTGCAGAGAATATGGGTCCAAAGGATATATGTCACACCTAGCTCTACTTAAAAAAAAGTTAATAATAAATAATTGTTTTAATTTTTAATAATAATTTATTGGGGGGCTGAGCCCCGGTGGCATAGTGCTTGTGCTCAGGACTGCAGCTCACTGAGATGGAGGTTCAATTCCAGTTCCACGGAGCAAAGGCTGGGCTTCCTACTCCCACCACCAGAGGGCAGTGATGCCCCCCCAAATAATTTATTGGGTCTCTTACAGCTTATAACTTCCCATACATCAATTATAGCAAGCATATTTGTTCATATGTTGCCATCATCACATTTTCTAAACACCTACTTTCCTTTCCCCCAACTCCACATTTACTTTCTTTCTAAAATCTTTTCATTGGGAGCTCCTACAACTCTCAGCACAATTCATACATACATCCATTGTGTCAAGCAATTTTCACATTTGTTGCCACCATCATTCTTAAAACATTTGCTTTCTATTTGAGCCCTTGGTATTAGCTCTTTTCCTCCTCACTCCCCCATTCCCATCCTCATGGCCCCTTAATAAATTATAAATTATTATTAGCTTCATATCTGACACGGGCCACTGTCTCCCTTCCCCATGTTTTTGTTGTTCATCTCTTGATGGGGTGGAGAGTGTGGTCATGCATCATTGTGATCCATTCCCCTCCCTGCCCTCCTCCCCCACCTTCCCCCTTCCATTTCTGGTATCCTGGTGTGGCTACTCCCATTCCTGCTCCTGAGTGGTTGATCTGGCCTGAATTCTATGTGGTGAGTTCTTGTCTGTACCAGCGTACATGTTCCGGTCAAGCCGCAGTGAAAGACAGGAGTGGGGTCATGATAGTGGGGGGTAAGGAAGCCTCCAAAAACCAGAGGAATATTGTGTGTTTCATTTGCCCTGATTGACTTATCCCTTCCTTGTGACCCTTCTATGAGGTTTTGTGTCTCAACTGTGATCCTCAGTTATATATATAGTTTGCTATAT
>PVJH01049738.1:0-10163 GCA_004026705.1 Nesogale talazaci | reverse complement strand
GAGAAAATATCAGAAAGATGTTTACTTGTGTTTTATTGAATATAAGAAGGGATTAACCTGTGTGGCTCATAACAAATTATGAAGAATATTGAGAGGCTAGCATTGAGAGGAGTGGGAATTCCAGAACACTTTATTGTGCTCATGAGGAACTTGTAAATAAATCATGAGGCAGTTTTGCAAAGAAAGGAAGAGGATCAAAGAAAGGAAGGAAGAGGATACTGCATGATTTAAAATCAGGAAGAGTGTATGTTTCTCCCACCATATTTATTCTATCTGTACATGAGCAAATTATCAGAGAAGCTGGCTTATAAGAGGCATCAGGATTAAAGGAAGGCTAATTTACAACCTAAAACAGATCACACATCCTTGTTTGCTGAAGCGAGGAAGCACTTACTGATGAAGATCAAAGATTACAACTTTCAGTCTGGATAACAACACAGTGTAAAAATACCATAATCCTCACAACTGGACTACTAGGAAACATATGATAAATGGATAAACTATTGAAGTTGTCAAGGATTTTGTCTGGCTTGGAACCACAATCATGGTTCACGGAAGCAGCAGTCAAGACCTCAAAAAAATGAGTTACATTAGGTAAATCTGCTGCACATGAGCTTTTTAGAGAGTTAAAGAAAAGCAAGGATGTCACTTGGAGGCCTAAGGTGTGCCTGACCTAAGCATTGGTAGTCTCTATTGCCTCAAATGCATGGGAAAGTTTCGCATTAGTGAAGAAAGACTGAAGAACAACTTTTTGGATTTTAAATTTTGTTGCTGGTGAAGAATATTGAAAGTACTATGATCTGCTGTAAGGACAAAACAAAGTGTTATGGAAGAAGTACTCCTTAGAAGCTAAGATGGCAATGCTTTGTGGGTTAGGTGGGGTTTATTCTTATTTGAATAGAAACTTATTCTAGATATAGATGTGCCTTCCCTGCACATAATCCTTCTGCCAAATCTACCACTTGTGGACTTACAGAATGTTTTATCCACTTGCAGGGCATCCCACATAGCATTGCTTCAGTTCAAGGAACTCACTTCACATCAAAAGAAATGCAGCAATGGACCCATGCCCATGGAACTGACTGGTTATATCATGTTCCTCATCATCCTGAAGCAGCTGGCTTGATAGAACAATGGAATGGTCTCCTAAAAGCACAAATACAGCACCACCTAAGTGGCAACAACTTGCAGGGTTGGAGCAATGTTCTCCAGGAAGCTGTATGCGCTAAACCAGCAGCCTATATATGGTTCTCTCTCTAATAGTCAGGATTCATGGGTCCATGAACAAGGGGTGGAAGGTGGCATGACACCATTCACTATTACTCCTAATGATTCACTTGCAGCATTTCTACTTCCTGAACCAGCAACCCTACACACTCCAGGACTGGAAGTCCTAGTCTCAAAGGAAGAACTCTCCCACCTGGAAACACAGCACTGATTCCACTGAATTGGCAGCTAAGAATGCCTCCTGGCCACTTTGGGCTCTTCGTGCCTTTGGGTCAACAAGTCAGGAATGTTGTCACTGTACTGAATGATGTGATTGATCCTGATTACCAAGGAGAAATATGACTGGTGCTACATAATGGAGGTAAAGAATAAGATGTCTGGAATTCAGGAGATCCTATACCACTCTTAGTACTACCATGCCCTGTGATTAAAGTAGATGGTAAATTACAGCAACTCAATCCTGACAGTATGTCTAATGACCCAGGCTCCACAGGAATAAAGATCTGAATCACCCCATATGTTAGGGTTCTCTAGAGAAACAAAACTAGGATACTAATAATTATATATATATATATATGACAGATAGATAACATAAGAAACAGTTAATCTATAAAGCAGTACAAATGGCTCAGTGCAACAACTAATGCACTGGCAGTCCTTCAAGCCTTGAGGGCCGCCAGGTAGTCTTCTGTACAGCAATTCAGGCTATCCGGCTACAGGCAGCAAACAGCAAGGCAGGTCACCAACAGTCAGCCAGATGACAGGCTCCAACAGTGCCCAGCTCAAGAGAGGTATATTCCAATAGCATGATGAAGTAGGTCTTGAAGAAACCTCAACCTACAGTGACACACTCCACAGGCTAGATGTCCCACAGGTAGTTTAGCTTGCAAATGGAGACACAGAACAAGCCAGGCAGCCACACACTGGTCTGATGATGAGAGAGCAGGAGACAAGAGGGTGAGGCTCGCTGCACCCTTCAATTAATCCCACATGTGTTCATTGTCTATGTTGATACAACAAACCTATCACACCCCACCAGGCAAAAAACCACCGTGAGCTGAGGAGCTGCCAAGTGCAAAGGTAATAGGAAGGAAGCTTCTTATAGCCAAAGCAATAATGAAGAAATAGAATCAGGCAGGAGGCTTTGCACAACCCTGTATATTGGAAGACGGGACCTTCGCATTGAGAATTTAAATGACCCCAGGAAGCGCATTATCAACCTTCGTATCCAAAGTATGCTCTTAGTCTTAGTCAGAATATACTATAATCAAGACAGTCTGGTTCAACAAGAGCCACATAGACCAATGGAATAGAGCCGAGACCCCGAAATAAATTCAGCCATCTATTGGCAATTAGTTTGCAACAAGGAATCAAATCCATTCAGAGGGACAAATAGAATCTCTTTAATAAATGGTGCTATCAAAACTGAATATCCACTTAGAGAAAATGAAATGAGACCTTTACTTCACACCAATTATAATGGATCAGAGGTCCACATGCTAAACCTAAAACTCTATGGTTCTGTGGAGGAAACTACGGGATACACTCTTGTGAAATAGAATAATAAGGATAATAAGAAATGTAAAAATAGAAGGCGAAGTAGATAAATGAAACTTCTGCCAAATTTTTAAACTATGGTCATAAAAGGATTTTATAAGAGACAAGAATCAACCTACAGACTGGAGTAAAGACTCTTCAGAAATGATAGATCTGCTAGAGATCTATCCTCTAAAATATATAGAAAATGTTGACAATTCAACAACATATAAACAACCAAGTCATAAAATGAGCGAAGACCATAATCTGTCACCAAAGAGGAACATAAAAGTAGCCAACAAGCTCATTAAAAAATGCTCACAACCATTAACCGGGATACTCACTGTCCATGAATCAATTCTTACTTTTAGTGACCCTCTAGCCGTGGCTCTCAACCTGCCTAATGCCACAACCCTTTGATACAGCTACTCATGTTGTGATGAGCCCCCCCCAACCATAAAATCATTATCATTGCTACCTCATAACTGTCATTTTGCTACTGTTATGAGTCAGGCGACCCCTGTAAAAGGGTTGTTCGACCCCCAGAGAGGTCATGACCCACAGGTTGAGAACTGCTGTCCTATAGGACCAAGTAGAAATGCCCCTGTGGGATTGTGAAGCCGTACTCGTTATGGGAGGAGGAAGCCTCATCTTTCTCTGTGGATCCATGGACGGTTTCAAACTGTCAACCTTGAGGTTAGCAGCCCAGGGGTTAGCACTACACTACCAGGGACCCCTCATGAACCACTGGAGGAATGCAAGCGAAAACTGGAAAAAAAAATACAATCCCACCTAGCTAAAGGGCCACCAATATAAATGAAGAGAAAAGAAAGAATAGTAAGGATATGGGGAGATTGAAACCCTTAGTCACTATCGGTGACGAGTGTAAGCAGGATAGTGCAGCCACTATGGAAAATGATGGGATGCTTCTTCAGAAAACTAGAAATATAAGGGGGGTTCAAAATGTTCATGAGAATATTCCATTATCTTTTCATTTCACTTTCCAGTGAAATGTTTGACGCTTCCTCATAGAACTACCCTAAGATCTAGCAATGCCTATGCATATAACCTAGAGTCCTCAAAGAGGGGACACAAACCGACATGTGCACATTTATTTTCATTTAGTTTTTATTCCAGTGAAAATTCACTGCCATAGATTCTATTTGGACTCATAGAGACCCTATGAGATAGGGTAGAACAGCCTCAGGGTTTCCAAGAGTTAAATCCTCATCTCTAAACCGCTGGTGATTCCAAACTCACGAGCTCAATGTACAACCCATGATGTCACCAGACTTCTACTTACATTCGTCCAAAAAGGAAATCTGACAGAAACGGTAATGGCCACCAATAGAAGAATGAATGGGTACACCAAATAAGGTACATATATAGAATGGAATGCTACACATGCATAAAGAAGAATGATGAACCCACAGAATACTATGATATGAGTGTATCTGGAGGGCATAATACTAAAGAAAATAAGCCAGGCTGAGTCCTGGTGGCATAGAGGTTGAGTGCAGAACTGCAGTCCACTGGGTTGGCAGTTCAAATCCAGCAGCAGTTCTCCAGGAGCAAGGCTGGGCCTCCCACTCCCACCAGAGGGCAGTGATGCCAAAAAAAGAAGCCAAGTACATAAAGACAAATATGGTATAATCCTCCTTATATAAGAAGACCAGGATAGATATATACACAGAGACTAATGTTCACTGGTATATACTAGGGAGGGAAAGGCTAACGGAAGCAATCTTTACACTGCACATATTTGTTAACTTTGATGATGGAAAACTGGTATTGAACAGGTATACGGGAAACACAGCAAGAACTAAGGAAATGTCACTGTGCTAGTCCGGGTAGACTACAGAACAAATTCAAAAGCATGCATATGTATTTAAGGGAGAGATTTATATACAGGAGGAATGGGACATTGAGAAAGCATCCCAACCCAGTCCATTCCAAGTCCTAAGTTCAATATTAGCCCATATGTCTGATACTAATCCATAAATCCTCTTCTGACTCACAAAGAACATGCAATGACACCAGTACAATCACAGGTCAGTGGGTAAATAGTCTTGTATATCCAGTGGTGGAAGAAATATCTCAGCCCTGGCAGGGGTCTCCTAGTGGGTCCTCCAGTTTCTGGGACTCAAGGTCTGTCAGCATGCCGCCATGTGTCTCATCAGCTGCAATGTCTCCCAGCGAGTGAGTCTTGCGTCTTTTCAGTAGAGCATCTCCAAAGAACTGAGCTGTAAGTTTCTCACCTCCAAGGAGGAAAGCCATAAGATTTCCCAGAGTTCTCAGGAGAAAGCCACACCCACAAAGACGTGTCATTGGCTATCTCCAGATTTACAGGCTAGACTCCACCCCTACACTTCCAATCCTAAAATTGACATGAGTACATGACCGCCACAGTCATGGCATAGCACTCAAGAGAAAAAGATGTCAGTACTAAAAAATGTGACCTATAGCGACTCCAATAAAGATAACAAAAAGGAATGTATGATCCTCTCTGAATGAATATACACAGATAGATATATAGGTACAGACAAGTGTACATGTGAGAACAGATCACATGTATGTACAACTATAGATGATATGCGTGCAGAGCTAAATGTCAGTACAAGCAAAATTGAAGAGACTAGAAAATTGTGCTTCTATAACAGTGACCAGATTTGTAAAAACCTGAAATTTAAAAAAAAACATAGACATTTCTTTATAGAAGGCAGGAGAGGGAGAAAATCTGCAGGCATGCAAGCCAGAGACTATGCTGAGCCAAGGAAATTGTCCATGATTTACAGTGATGTTCATATAAACCGGTATCGAAAGATACATCCAAAGTGAGTGATGTGAGCAGGTCTAGTGTGAAATCCACTGTTGGATTCAGTTCTTCAAGGCAGGGTAGAGTTGTGCCCTGCTTCAGAAAAAAGCAGGCACTGAAAATCCTGTCCTTTAAAAAAAGACAAATAAATGGATAAATTCAATGAACTCATAACTCCAATCATGTTTACAGCTTATTAATGATGCAACAGAAAATATGGTGCCCAGACTTTCTTAAACCAGAAAAGAAGAAAATGATGACAGCATGATTTGAGTGGAGACCAGAGGGTCAGATAAAAGGAAAGATGTATTAGGATGGAGGAAAAAGAAAGACAAAAAAGGATGCAAGGAAAATGAGAACTAAACAGAGGGGAAAGGTCCTATTGATAGAGAAGTTAAAACACTTGCAGCTAGCCTAACAGTCAGTAGTTCAAATATACCAGTCACTCCTCCGAAAAAGGCTATGGTGGTTTGCTCCCATAAATTTGACAGCCTTGGACACTCTATTAGGCAGCGCTTCTCTGTCCTGTCAGGTGGCTGTGATGCAAGAATCAGCTTGTGAGCAGTGGCTATGGAGATGATACTGTTTGTGCCAGGGTCAAACCAGATAGCCTTCTGAACCAGGCAGCCCCTGTAACCAGGCAGCCCCTTGCACCTATTTGCACCAGCCTTAGAAAAAGGAGATGAACACCCTGCTGAACTTTGTAACCCCTGCCTCTGTCATTTCACAGAGCTTATCTCCCCAAAGGACACAGCCCCCATTCTGAGAGATTTTAATATTTTGTATGTTTATAATTTCATGCACAGGGAGTTTGCTTTCCTGTTTCTAATTTTTTTTCTTTGTTAAGCTTTGTCAATGTGTTTTTCATTTTGTTAATCTTTTCTAGGAATGCACTTTTATTTGCTTTTATCTATTCTATTCTTACTAATTTCTGCTTATATATTTTTATTTAATTCTTCCTAAATTCTTAATCTTAAATTGCTATTCTCTCTGGGATTCTTTAAAAAATCTACCCTTTACCAATATGATAATAAATCAAAAGTTTTTGCTATGAGGTTACCACTATGTAAGTGCATGGGTTTATTCAAAACAAAACATTTTAAACATCTATGAATCTCTGGGATCAATAGATGACTGTAGAAAAATTCTCTCTGTATTACCAATGATCTTGGTCTCTTAAAGTGTCTTCAAAGAAAAATCGGGGTGCAAAAGTCAAAATAGTGGCTTCAGTTGTTGAACCTAGTAAACTCAAGTGAGAAGATTTGGCTTAGCAGATTATAATGACTTTCTTTGAGTTCTAAAGAGATCATTTTAATAGATTCTCTCAAAAGATAGGGTGAAGCATGAGTGTATTAGGAAGAAGTATTAATAGTATTGAAATTGTATTGGTGAGGAAAAGATCATGAAATTTGTGTTTGGGAATTGTCTTCTATCACAAAAACACACCTATTCATTCATACCTATTCAAGGTAGCGAGGACTGTCCTATGAAAAATTTCTTTGTGAAACTTTACCCCGCCCACCTTCAAAAAAAACTTCAAACTAACTGCCATTGAGTTGATTTTGACTCAAAACAACTCTATGGAAAAGGGCATGACTGCCTCTGTAATCTCTGAGATGCTTTGCAGGAGTAGAAAGCCCCATCTTTCTACCTCAAATGACTGGTGGTTTTGCACTGCTGCCCTTGTTATTAACAACCCGGTGTGAAGCCCACTACACTACCGGGGAACTACTCTACAATTTTGACATTACTTATTCAGACTTATTTTTGCTCCTCAAATCGAGAAGAACATTTCAAAGGAACATTATTTGAATCCCTCAAGTATGTTAAAACTGTCTTTTTGCTGTAATACAAATCAAAGAACACAGAATTCTGTTAGAGATATTGAAACACCGTCCTCAGAAGTGTATAGACCTAGATAGAGGATATGTCAAAAAAAAAAAAAACGGTTGCCTCACATTCTGATAGCTTGTTTTACTAAAAGTGCTATTATTTTATAGTACTACATTTTTACTTATCCTCTTATATCAGATATGATCTAGAAATTTTTCTAGAAAAGCTCATTTATTAAAATTGACCATAGAAAAACGAACCCACTAACCTTCTGCCATCAGGTCTATTTTGACTCATAACAAAAATATACAGAAGTCCCAAGGATACAAGTCTTCAGGGAAACAAATAATCTTATCTTTCTTCCTAGAAGTGCATGAGTTTGAACAATTGATGTTATTATGAACAACTCAATGTTTGCCTAACAGTTCACCAGCATTCCTTATAGAAAAACTAGCAAATCCAAATAATCTGAAATCCATTTTAAGAAATAAACACAAAATTTTACATTAGTATCAAAAGTAAAATTGCCTTGAGGGTGAAATAAATCCAACATATAACAAAAAATCCATAAAGCTTAAGTAGATGCTTACAGGGAAGTGATTAAACAGATCGCAAATTACTCTCTGAGGCTAGAAGATTTTCATTCTGTTGATAATATTGTGTCATTTTTCCTAGAAATGAATTTTAAAAAGGAAAAGAGACAAGATAATTTTTTGATGAATGTGCATTCCAGATTCCTAAATAAAACACTGAAACCCAAATCTGGAACATATTTTTAAATAAAAATAAAGCATGTGTACATTGGCTATAATTCTGGAATGTAAAGTACAATATTGATTGGAACTATATTATATGGATCCTTATATAACAAGAGTAAACAGTGAAACAGAATTCAACTTCTTAAAATGTTTATCTGGACTACATGAAACTAGGAGCACTCAACACTATTGCCTTGAAATATACTCCAAATTTTAAACCAAAATTAGCCCACATGGTAATTTGTCAGTTAAATAAGAGATTGACCATAAGATAATGAGTATTACCCATAAGTAAAAAATTTCTTTAGAAGAAAAAAAACCAAGAAACTCAGCTACTGGAAATCAAAAATCACCAAAAACATTCTAGACCAAGTTTCAATTCACCCCTTGGTAATCCAGGCCATGTGTAATAGACTATGGAGACTTTAGACACTGTCCTTTAGAGGTTCAAAGCATCCTTCATAGGTCACACCAGAAGGATTCTATGTGGAAACTCCACCAAGAGATGTAGGAGTTACCTCAAACTCACACGTAACAGGTGTAAGGAACTTACACACTCCCTTGAATTTAAAGCTGATGTGCCCCAGTGTGAGGAGAATGCTATCCCAAGGTTATGGAGTTGATGGTCATTGAACTGTTATTCAGGTCTTTTGCTTTGACGCTGCCCAAGGAATGGTGACCTGGACTACCATATATTCTCTATTTTAATTGATTTCTTATGATGTGTATTCATCTGGTAGGCATGTTCTGCCTTTACTGGTGGATGTTATTGAAAATGTTACCATTTAACCAACCTCATTGTTTGTGTAAAGAGTGTTCAGTCACTTAAAATTTTAATCTGTTCAATTCAACAATTCATGTGTTGTGGTTTGAAGAAAGTCTACACATGTGTAATTTTCTTTTTTTCAAAAGTGTTTTAAATTCTATATCATAGACTAAATCAATAGCATTACTAATAGAGTTATACTAATAGAGTTATAGATGTTTTATAAAGTTCTCTATAATAAAATGATGATATCTCAAATGTGAACCAGAGACATATATAAATCGAAGGTATCTAAATGGATTTCGGGCCATACTTAATTCTAAATCCAATCTAAGAACAAAGAGTTCCTATGACATGACTCTGCTGAAGGCTCACCTCACATCCACTGAAGATACGGATGCATTAGCAAAGTGTGGGGAAGAAAGCAGATGGTGCCCAACTAATAGAAAGAATAGGATTGAGGACTTCCAGGAAGATGGCAACTGAGTAGCACATATCATAGGAACTCCTGTGAAATCAGCACAGAGAGTTACTAAAAGGGAAATTCCACATTGCCAGGTCACAGAAGGAGCATCATAAAGAGAAGTAGGCACCGATGTACTCGGTTTTGAGGAGATGGGGGCTTCTAGCTTATCATAGTGGAGACTGGCTAGGGTTTGATCTTAGCCTCGCCACCCTCGCAACCGGTGCCAGGATCATTTGGAGCCAACACCGGGGCTTTATCGTAACAGCCACAGCTTGCTGCTGTTTCAGGACAGGGATAAAAACCCTCCAGCCCCAAGGGCAAGGATCAGGGCTCAGCTATATTGTTAGTTTTGTTTCCCTCTCTTCTCCCTGTCCCATCCCCACCCCCAGTTTCAGTGGGTTTGGTTTTTGTTTGGTTGGGTTTTTTTTTTTTTAGTATTTCTCTTCCCTTTTCTCTCAGACACTACTGCCCACCTCTAGACCGCTCCCCTTAGTGTAGGACATTTACACCTGCACTACCCCCAGCTCGAACAGATCCACCCTCTGCAGTGTAACCTGAGGCTAAGGAAATTCCATTTACCCTCCATCAGGAGAAATCCCACCCACCTTTTTCCCAGGAAAATTATGCCCACTGACCTTCTGAAGTGCTTAGCACGTGACTGGGGAAATCCTGTCCACCTTCTTCAAGGGAAATCCTGCCTATAAGGCTTGGGCGAGCTTCTACCCATTCTCTGTGTTCCCATGTGACTGAGGGAACTTCCCC
>PVJH01049737.1:0-10172 GCA_004026705.1 Nesogale talazaci | reverse complement strand
ATTTAACTGAGTATTTAACCCACTCTCACCCTCTAACACATTCGTCACAGTTTTCTTTTCTCTTAATTACAGTGGGTAAGGTATGGTGGCCGACATCTTGTGTAACATGGCTGGGTCCAGATTCTAAGGGATTAGTTCATGATGATAGCAGCCTGGTTGATGAGATTTCATAGAATGCCATCACTTCCATGATAACGCCTGCTGTGAACAGCCAATGAGGAGGAAGGTAGCTTTCCTGTGGATGTGGTCTTAACACATGTGGAAAGGATTTTCTAAATGGGCTTTAGCTTTGTTCTGGACCTGGACCCTTCATCTGACCTGAAGGTTTGGGGTCTTGAAGCAGATCCTGCCATTACCCTGAGTGTCTGAGGGTTGTCAGTTGCAAAATCCTTGCAGAAGAATTCTCCCATGTTACCTACCATCTTGAATTTATCAGCCACCGGATATACTTGATCCAGGATAAGAGTCAAAACTGAAGTGGGGGTTTCTATTTAATGAATTTTTTCAAGCATCTGGTTCTTTCTTCAGGACCAACTCACCTAAAATTGCCCACACTTTCCTCTTAAATCTGACCCCTCTCAGCCACTGCAATGGTGAGTTGAAAAATGGAGTAACATGAAAACTTTCTAAATCACTGATATTCAACCTTGTGAATCACGATCACTTTTGGGGTTTGAAAGACTCAGTCACAGGGGTCAACCAATTCATATCCCCAGCTAAAGTATAGCTATGAAGTAGCAAAGAAAATAATTGTGTGGTTGAGGAGACCACCACAACAACAGGAACAGTATTAAAGGTTCGCAGCATTAGGAAGATTGAGAACCACTGCTCTAAATAGTTCTGACAAACTACATTTGGAGGGACCAAGAAGTTGGAGGTCTGGGTCCCATGCTTGGCTCTTCTTGAGTCTATTGTTAATTGAGACCACTCTATATTATGAATATATGGATATATTTGCTCTACTCAATATAAATAAACAGATTGAGATGCCCTTGTTTACCCACTATGTCTTTTACACGTCTGTAACTATTCAGCACCTTGGTGTGTTTTAATATCTTCTCTTTGTGCAATGGACTATTGTGTGTATCAACTTGCTGGGGTCAAGGTTCTTGGTAGTGTGTCAGTTATATAAGGAAGTCAGTTTGGGAGCTGTGCATCAATGTGGGCTTATTCCTCTGTTAATCATGAGTTGGAGGCTTCAAAACCACTAGCTTCTGCAATTCAGAGAGATAACAGTCAGCTCCCATAGAGACATATAACAATGTTTTCCAAAGTTGATGATACTACCCACTGAGGCAAGATGGTAATGTGCATTCAGTGCAAATGTGATACCTGTAGTTTATATAGGGGAGAAAGATGGGGTTTTCTACTCACATTGAGAATTATAATCTTGGATGATTATATAAGACTGTCAAGGACTGTTGGGGAATGCATACTCTGTCTCTCTCTCGGGCTCCAGACTCTGTTGAAGAGGTCCAGACCTTACGATAGTTGGAGATGGAGACAGGAATGGACAAGGAGAAGGCCAGGTTCTGAAAGTACACTTCTGCAAGGTGTCTTTTCCACCTATAAACTCAGGCACACAAACCAGAGTATGGAATTCATCAGGGGGAAGGACGTCCAGTTTAGCACCTTCTCTTCTAAGAAAATGAGAGTCCTAGAGGCCATAGACCTGCTAATCCAGGAGGTGGAGGAGTCGGACCTGGATTTGGACTTCCCCAACTCCTTCAAGATTGCAGAGAGCATCAGGAGGACACATCCCACCATGAACTGGCTGACCTGAGGAAGGTGCTGGCCCTGGCTGGGAAGTCCAGTGGGCATCATTGGAGATATTTTTCCCCAATATCTGGAGCTGAAATGTTGTCAATACAGTAGTCACATTTACTTACAAAACACTAATGAAACTGAAGAATTCTCCCACCACTTCAGTCAGATATTGACTAACCATCCAGTCAAGTGGCATAGATAATTGTTGGTAATTGGAATGAGAGGTTTGGAAACACAGAGTAAAGTAAAACAGTTGAAAAGCATGGTCTTGTTGATAGAAAGAAATCTGCAAATCACACATTCCTTTTTAAAAACCACAAATGGCAGATATATGTATATAAATGTATATATATACTTATACCAATGTAATTAACAGAAATCAAATCTACATCTGTGGAAAATGTTATAGAGTACAAAAATACCCCTATACCAAATATAAATTAAGACATTTATGAAGCCATAAAGGACAAAAAAAAACACACACACAAAGCCACAGATACATGATGTGAATGACAAATGCAATTAGCATGAAGTAATAATAGCAAACAAAGATCCACAGTCAGGCTGTTACATATCAAAGATATGGAATATAGCAAACTATCAAATTCATGACTAACTGGAAGTCCATTAGTAACAATAGGAATGGGGATTATAGGAACCCAAAGAGAGCTAAAATTCTGACATATATTTTATATCCCATACAGCTTAGAAGATTGGGCCTTCCAAGCAAGGAAGTCTGGGCAAGATGGCTAGGTCACAACAATATCCTTCATCAAGGACACAGCCAGTCAATCTGCAAAGGGACTTCAGTTCCCTGGAGTGATGGTAGGAGGGAGATAATAATCCACTCTCCAATGTACTCAACCTGAGAGCAAGATTATTTATTTCATTGTTACATGAGCTCAAGGAATTCGATGAAGTGGGTTTGTTTTTGTTGTGGTTTTTAATGTTATGTAAACACACCCTGAAATGAAATGTTCATACTTAATCCCTATAAAAGAGATTTTGGAGTAGTATGTTATCTGCAGTCAAAATGAAGCTGGGACCATGAAGCTAAAGAAATGATTCAAATACACGAGAGCACAAATGTAACCTTAGATAAATCACACATGAATGCCAAGACCATCTCAAGAACAGATATGATGAACTGAATACAAACTGCCGGACACTAGACCAGCTATAGAATTGTATGAGTAGTATCATATACGAAAACAGCAATGTCATTCACCAGACAGAAAGAAAGAATGATCAGAGTAGACACTAAAGAGACTGAATTTGACCACTGGTAGAAATGCAGCTAAAGCAAATGGAAGAAATGATGAAGGCAGAGCTGAACAAAACATTTCAAAGAGCAACTTAAGGAGACAAATTAAAGTATTAAAGTGAAGCATGCTGCCCAAGGAGGAAATCATCAGATTTATAACAGTGAGAAGAAAGAGAATTTCATTTTGTATGTGTGGAACAGAAAAGAGAGGTGGGCATAATATCATGCCCCAAGAAAGCTTTATCTGACATAATCTAAAGTTAAATATTGGCAAAGGCATTTATAAACCACCTTGTTTGTGGCTTACTTTCACCAGAGAGTCTAAGCAGAACCAATCATGCCTGCAAAGCTCTTTGTTCATGGTGGGTGAAGAATAGAAGGACAGAGCAGAGATAGACTTTAGCCAGGAATGTGACATGGAGAAAGGCTACATTGAGGCAGGGAAAGGGCTCCCAGGATGAATTTGGAGAGTAGAGAAAGGGACAGGAGTATCTTAAGCTCCTGGGCAGGTTCCAAGGCCCAAGGAGATAGGTCAGGGACATCATGGCCGGCAGTGGGACAGAGATAGGGCTTCAGCCCAGGATATGCACTGATAATGGGGTGCTCCTAAGCCACCACCAACAAAGTGCACGAAGGAAGGGATGAATGTGAAGCTTCATCTTCCTATTGACAGTCGCCTTAGGGAAGATCACACATGGGGATGGAGAGAAGACTGTGGCAGCAACAGGGCCCTCACCTTCTGCTTTCCTTCCTCACAGGTGTGCGTGCCCATATGTGCTGTCAGTGCAGTCTGGGGGAATGGCACCTGAGCTCACGGAGGCAGTGACTCACAGTGTTTCCCTGAATCCCTTAGTTATCTATAGTGCACCTAGAAATGACAAAAAAGGAAAGTTGCTGAGGTTGACATTACTTCCCTGTGACGTTGAATCACCCCTCAAGAAAGGAGGATAAAAATAACTTGTATGTAGCTTTTGTTCATCTCTTTGTGTAAATCCTTCCATTGTGGCCCTAAGAACAATGTCAACTCTATGAAAGGTTGATTAACCATCTCCAAAGGTAATGACAAGAACACAGTTTATCTGCAAATGTATGGTTAGAAAATGGAAGATAAAACAATCTGTCACTTTGTGAGACATTGAGAGGAAGTCGGTGTGATTCCAGACACAAACTCCCTGCTGGGAGAGAGCTGGGAAGCAGGGAGCACTCAGGACTCACAGATAACAGGACACACTCAAGAGCAGGTGCAGAGGGACAGGGCTTGTTTCCTGTTTGGGTGTGGGGATGCTTCTCCAGTTTGCTGTTTGCCCCAAGGGATTTCTCTATTTTTGTGACAAAGGAGTACGACATTAATGTGTGTGTTAGTCTGGGTAGACTAGAGGAAAAAATTTCAAAGACACACATGGATATAAGGAATGGGTTTATATTCAAGAGGAACAGGACATTGAGAAAGCATCCCATCCCAGTCCAGCTCAAAGTCACAAGTCCTATATTAATCTATATACTCGAAATCAGTCCATAAAGTCTCCTTCCGACTCACAAAGTCAGAGGTACTCAGTGGGTGCAGAGTCCCGGGATCGACAGGGGTCTCCCCATGGCTCCTTGCTTCCAGGGCTCAGGGTCCATCAGCAGCATCCTGTGGTGGCAGAAACAATTCATCACTGGCAGAGGCCTCCATGTGGCTGCCCCAGCCTCAGAGGTCCGGCTCCATCAGGGCAAAGCCATGTGGTCTCTCTGCCGGCTACTCCAGCCTCCTGGATGCTGCCATTTTGTGTTGTCTGTGATTAATCATCTTCAAGACTAACTCCAAACAACTGGGGAAGATAGCTTCTCATCTTCACGAGGGAAATATCATGATATTTCCCAGAAGTCTCAGGAGAAAGCCATGCCCACATAAAGGCCTCATTGGCTACTCAATGGCTATCTCCAGATTAACAGACTAGACTCCACCCATACATTTCAATCATAAAATTAACATAAGCACATGACAGCCACAGTGTGCAAGAAATATTTACAGTCAGGCAATTTCATGTAGGATGTACAATAATGGAATTGAAATTTCAACAGCAGAAAATGGGAAGGGCAGAGCAAATAAAATATATGTTTTTATTTATTGGTATTTCACCTTACTTATGATTATGCTAAATGAGGCAGCAAACTACATTGTTTAAGTAAAGTTTGATAATAGTTGTGTTCATTTTATTTCCTTGAAGGCAGATACAATCTTCTCACAGACAGTGTGTTCATGAATGGTTTAACAAGGTCCTTTCTGACAAAGAATGCCATGCCATTCCACTGACTGTGCTGTCCCTGGCTTGGTAAATCCTATGATTTTCTGATTCAATTTGGCCAACACTAATCAGTCAATTTATGCTCACTAATGCCTAGAATACCAATAAATATACATGCATGCCATTTAATATTTGACCACTTCCAATTTCCCTAAATTCTCAGTATGAAGATTACCAGTTCTGGTCCTTTGAAGACTTTTGCAGCTGTTTCTCATCAGCTTCAGTCATGCCCCATCAGCAAATGAACATCCTGAGGGCTCCACTCCCAGAGGCTTTACCCAAATCCCGGACTGAATCAGGACTGAATCTCCTCCAAGAAACCAGCCTCTCCTCAGTCACATTTTGAGTGCCCTCGACCTGGAGGGGCCCATGTTCTGGCAGTAGATTCATCAGTTTTCTACTTCATTTGCTTACACTTTTAGTTTGCAACAATGATTCAAATTATGCATAAGATTTTAGCAATTTTTTTGTTGAGGGGAGAGGGATACTTCTGCATTGTCTGTTCTCTTTCTGGAAGCTTTGCTGAAATCTGCTCACTTTGGGTGACCCTGCTGGCATTTGATCTAATAGTGATATGTAATCTAGCATCTCAGCAAAACACAAGCCACCACAGTATCATGAACTAACAGACAGGTGGTGAGAAAATCAAATTAGTTCTTCAAGATATATCAAACAAATTCTGGATAAGATTTTCAATCCATGATATTTTCAATCAATAAATGATGCATTTCAATTAAATATTTTCAATCGTGAACTTAACATTAAAATACAAGATCCATGAGGACATAAATAGTTAAATAAATAAACAAGTGGGTGTAGCAAACTAGCTTCAATGACCAATAAATAGCACTCTCCACTAGGAACAAAGCATATTTTCTCCATTTGCTTGGGGTTTATTTCAGAATTAATGGTAAGCATGAATTGGATGGAAATGGTAACAAACATAAATGGATGACATATAGATGGATAAGTACAGGTAGATGACAGATACAAGATACGGACAGGTTATATAGAGAAAATTGACAGTTAAGTTAATAGTTCAGTAGATTGATAGATTAATTAATGAATTTATGATTGATAGATGACAGATATACAGCAGAGATAGGAAAACATACAGAAGAATGAGAGAGAGAGATAAAGAGAAACTCTTTCACAGACTCCTGGGCCATTGTTTATTCAGGTTCAGGTGTTTGGGCCACGTCCAGGCAGATGGTGTTCAGACAACACTCCTGTCTATCCTGAGATAAATTGGAGACTAAATGCACAAACTACACCATGAGTTGTTTCATCAGGAGTAAGCCATGGATGTTGTCAAACAACAACTCACTCCTCAAGTCCCCGAGTTTCCCCAACAGGAATATCCCACTTATCTGATGTGTGGGGCAATGAGATAAAAGCAGGCAAGGGAAGTGGTGTGAGAGCAGATTGTAACCACCACGGAGGGAAAGTTGGGGTCTGTAACAGAGTCTCAGGACTAACAGTGCAGGATGCAGAATCAAGAGCCAGCCCATGGGGAGGCAGATAAAGGATTCCTAGCAGAATGTGGGGGCTCCCCTCCCCCATTTTCCCATGTAATGGTTTTTAGTCTTCTTTAGGCCTCTGATAACCAAGATTTAGATGTTTGTAGCCTAACTGTCAACTCCAGGAAACAGCGAGAGAAGAACGAGGCATGGAACTAGAATGCATTCTCTGGGTTCTTGTGTGTTTCTAGGGAGACCCAGACTGCACAAACCACAACTTGAGGTGCTCTCTCCTCATCGGAAAAGAAATGAGGAGAAGACATTTTAACTTTATTTTTAAATTTTCCATCTTTTCTATTTCTTGTGCATTGCATGTAGTTTTATCGAGAAGATTAGTGTTCAACAATTCATACACTTTTATTTCACTGTATTGACAGTAATGCATGCAAGCTCCTGTTACAGTCACCTTTTCTTTCCAAAAATTCTGAATTTTCCCTGGATAAATGTGGCTCCTTTAGTCACAGAAGCTTGATTATTTTTAAGATAACTGTAGCTTGCCAGGACTGTTCCTCGCTTGTAGGCTTGTCGATTAATTGGCGGGAAGTTTTTCCAAGGGGTGAGTTCAGTCCCAGTTTTCAAGTGAGGAGAACAGTCAGAGTCCCTGGACTTCCACAGGTCTACCAAACTAGTCCACTTCTTCTTCTTCTTCTCCTTCTCCTCCTCCTCCTCCTCCTCCTCCTCCTTCTTTTGTCTTCTTCCTTATTTTTTGTATGCATTGTTTTGCTTATTACCACACGCTACCCAAGACCTTCTAATGCCATCTTTCCCAATGAAGTGGGTTCTGATAGCAAGGCAGCATTTATTTCTTCTGGTCTTAGAGTTCAGGAGACTCTTACACAGGATTCCTTACAGAATTGGACTAATGGTTTCCATGTGTCTTCAATTATCAGCACTCTGGAGATGGGGAAGCAGTTACCTGCCACTCATGTGGTTTAAAGTCGGCGGTCTCTGCGCTCAGATGTAGAACATTGTCTTTACGGGCTGCTATGTCAGCAATTCTTGGTATTCCCTGAACCCCAAGGCCTCCTCAAAGAGAGGAAAAACATGACCCACTGATTTTTTCCTTTAGTGTAGGTCAGAGAAATGTTTAGGGAAAAATGATAACATTGATGAAGGTGAAATATTCCCCGTGTTGGACTTCTAACTTCTCTTCTGAATAGAGCTTCACTGTCAGAACATGATGGTAACAAGGGCCAGGTTTACAATGAGTATTCAGAAAATGACACACTCATCTTTGTCTTTAATCTACGTAGATTTGTATGAAAACTCTGAGGAATCTTTACATTTCCTGAGATTTGTTTCCTCTCTTCAGACAGCAGGAAGCACAGGGCAGAGCTGGATGGTAGGAGGAACCTGAGGGTTCTATTGGAAAGGGTCCATTGTAGAGATCAGGTTCCTCAAACTCTTCACTAAGAAGAGAGAGTTACTTTCTCTTTTTTCTGAGTTACATTTTCTATACTGGACAGTAAGGAGGGACTGCCTGTGAGTGCTCCAGAATCTTTGGGCTGCAGCCTCAGATGGAGTTTCAAAACACTCTCCTTTGAGTGTGGACTGAGAGATGCACTAGTGGAGAGTCACCTCTAAATGCAGTCCTGGGTCAAGGTGCCAATGTCTGCGTGTGTGTGTGTGTGTGTGATCCTATTAGGATCAGGTTCTGTCCCTCACAGAAGAACCAAAAGCAGCACCTCCAGCTGCCTTAGGTTTATAGGCTGGAGGAGTCTGACGTGGAGGGCAGGTAAAAAATATGCCAAGAGGAAGACATCCACTTTAGACCCACAGGCTCTCTCCACAGGGGAAGCTTCCTCTTCACCCAGCTGGGTCCTCAGTGTGATTTCTCTCCATCCTCCTTCCAAGATGGGGTCTACCACCCTAGTTCTCCTCATTGTCCTTCTCCTAGGTCAGGATCTCCACAGAGTTTGACATCATGGAGGAGTGTATGTGTGTGTGTGAAGAAGGTATGTCTAATCTCTGAACCCTTTATCCATAGGTGTATATGCACAGGTTCAGCTGGTGCAGTCAGGAGCAGAGCTGAAGAGACCTGGGGAGTCTTTGAGGAGCTCCTGTATGGCATCTGAGTACAGTTTTACTGAACGATGGATCAGCTGGATTTGGCAAACATCTGGAAAGGGCTTGGAATGGAAGGGAATGATTTATCCCGGTGACTGATACCAGGTACAATCCATCCTTCCAAAGAAAAGTCACCATCTTCACAGACAACGCCCTCAGCACCATGTACCTGCAGTGGAGCAGCCTGAAGGACTCAGACACGGCCATGTGTTACTGTGCGAGACACACAGGGAGAGAAAGCCCTTCCTAAGAGGAGCAGAAACCCTCAGGCTGATGCAGCTGCACAGCAGGAGTCTCAGAGGCATTGCTCAGTTCTGCACCAGAGGACACAGTGTCTGCGGTCTCCTAGAGCATGAGAGTGTGAGAACAAGGACATAGGCCACTGACATGACAGGGAGTCATCTCCCCACGTGGGGGCACTGAGGCCTCTTATTGGATTGGGGTTTTCTGGAGTGACTCACACTGTGACTTCTGAATAAATGCAGGGCTACAGAGCAGATGACATAAGGTTTCTTCAAGAAATTCTCAGAGTTCAACCCTTTGCTGCCCTTGAATAATGTGCAAGTCGACTGATGTTATAGGAAAGAAATTCCTAAGCTCGGATTCCCTGACCTTTTTTTCTCACCAACGTCCTCCCTAGAACTTCTTCCTCATAAATAGCCATGATTATTGCTTGCTTTCTAACTTGATCCAGTTGCCTGCATTCAACTTCATTCAAGAAACAGCTTTGGATAATGATCCTCATGGAAAAGCGGTGTCACTGTGTCATTAGCAAACTGTTCATGGATCCCAGACCTTATACAGTCAATTAAATTCATAAAGAAATGATTAGTGTAGCTTCCACGTTAAAGGTGACCTCCCCAGGAGAAGACTCTGGAGCCTGCTGAGCCAGAATGTCCTTGGTTCAGACATGTCTACCTCCTTCCTCCCCCTCTTTTTTCTGAAGATGCTCGTTCTATCATGAGGACAGTGTCAGGGAGAGGGTATTATGGGTTGATTGGATTCAGGCAACACCAAGGGAAAGGCCATGGTGTACAAGAATCCCCTTGTAAAAGTCACTGTAGTGGTGACCTTGACACTTACAAGAAACAGTTCTTCATACCCCTGACCTCTGTGAGCACTGAGGACACATCTGTGTATTACTGGAAGGACCCAGGGTCCAGAAGCAGGTGCAGAGATGAGCACAGGTGGGGTTTTCTGCTGTGTCTTGCATTGGTTTTATTCCCACAGCTCTCAAACAGATTCAGTGGAAACTCTGTTTACAAT
>PVJH01049736.1:0-10167 GCA_004026705.1 Nesogale talazaci | reverse complement strand
GAGGCGAGGAATTGCTAGAGGAGCCCTGGTGGCGGCGTGGTTAGGAGTTGGACTGCGATCTACAAGGTCAGCTGTTCAAAACCACCAGCTGCTCTGCCACAGAAAGATGAGGCTTTCGACTCCCGCTCAGTTACAGTCTCGGAAACTGGTGGGGGCAGGTGGACCCCATTCTCTGGTGTCACCGTGAGTCAGAATCAATAGCTTTGGCAGCGAGTGAGTTCATGCATGGTTTTAGAAATGCATCGATATGAAATCTAGAAACCACATCAGGCAATGTGCCCCAAGGTGTACAAGTGTCACCTTGCCCTCTATGAATGTAGAGGAGGAAGGAGAAACGGAGATAAGCCAGGTCAAACAAAGCAAGAACACACCTAAAAAGCAAACCATCCCCTAGCACGGGGATGCTTGGCTTTGTGGCACGGGGCTGCCCGAGCTCACGGGGGAAATCCTGTGATCTTTTCAAGTCCTTGGCTCCACACGCTTTGTGAGGCCCTTCCTGTCTCCGATCCACATCTGATTTGTCCACAGAGACTTTAGTGTGCCTCGTTTGCCCACGCTCGCTGGATGCTGACATCTCAGGAGGTGGGAGACAGGGGTGCAGCGAGGGGGCCAGTTCTTTTAGAAGTTCAACGTTCTTCTCCTTTCCATTCCAGATATGGTTTTGGAGAGGCGGGCAAGCCTAAATTTGGCATCGAGCCTAACGCTGAGCTCACCTATGAAGTGACCCTGAAGAGCTTCGAAAAGGTGAGGAAACACCGACGTCTCTGAAACCCCGGTCGACGTCTCCGCTGGCCACTGCCAATCCGCCAGTAGCCTAAGTGGAGGAGGCTGTATGTCCATGGGTTTGCCGCGCTTTCCATGATCAGGTTCGTCGGTGGTCTCTGTCCTGCCCGGAGTCTGCACAATCGATAAAGCACAGCTGATCTGGGACCATGACAGAGCTCGTGTTGTTAGAGGCTTTTCCCCATGTGTCAGCCTTCTTTCCCCTCTTCTTTTGTTTGTTTGGTTTTTTTTTTTGGGGGGGGGGCATCACTGCCCTCTGGTGGTGGGAGTAGGAGGCCCAGCCTTTGCTCCTGTGGAGCTGGAATTGGACCTCCATCCCCGTGGACCGCAGTCACGCGCACAACCACTATGCGCCACCAGGGCTCAGCCCCTCCCCTCTTCTTTTGAACATTTAGAGTAGACTCCCAAGTTGTGCTCCCTTATTCGTTCCTACGCCTGTTTTTTTCGTACCTTTTTAAAATGCTCTCCTTGATTGTAAGACAAAAAGCTTCATGATCAGCCAAGCAGCTACTCTGGGAAGTGAGGAGTACGGACTCTCCACACTGAATGGTTTGTACCCCAGACAGGGGCCTTTATGGCACTTTCTTATCTCATGTGCACAGCCTCGTGGTCTCCTGGGGTCTGGTCTGTGCGAAGGACCAGAGACACACCCCATTGGCTGGCCCCATGGGGAAAAGAACCGGCTGATTGACGAGTTCCAGAACCATCAAGGCTCCTTGACTCTTGTCCTCTCTCAGGCCCGCCTCTGGAGGCTCTCAGCAGCACGGACTATGGAGGCTGTCATCTTTAGCTAAAACCCACCCTGCATCACCCACTCCCACCTTCCCAGACTTCCTTAGGGCCTGCATTGGGTGTTCTTGTTTTTGACTCCCTCACCATGGTCAACACCATGTTTTATGCATTAAGCTTTTGACTGGAAATACGACCGTCACCGTGTTATTAGATTGTCCTGTGGACCAGAGAACACACGCATCGACATGTGGTTAGCCGGATTTTTGGCCTTTCTCAGTCCATCTTTATAAAGTAACCCCTTGGCTCTTGCTCAGAAGGATCCAGGAGTGTTCCATGAATCCGTGGTGGCCACACCCAGCCTGCTTTCTCTCCGCCATCCGCTGAACTTCTCCACTCAGCCCCGCTTGGTGTTCTGGAAACCACGCAAAGACAGACGTCGTTTGGGGGACGATGGTCTTTCCTGTTCTGGGTGGTTCATAGCCCTGGAAATATATTTAGACTCCCCACGAGGCATACGAAGGGCTCTTGTGACTCAATTTTAAACCGATGGGGCTGCATTGTTAGGAAACAATGTGGGGTTGCCCGGAAGACTAGCAACCCTCTTGTTACGCATTTAAGGAAACAAAAAGAAGAAAAGGTTGTGGCCCAGAGATGCTAATGATCATCTGGATCGAGCGAATGTGCCCATGTTCGTTTCATGATCTGTGGGCGGTAAAGAGCAGCCGGGCCCATGGTCTGAGGAGTCTCCATGACACAGCAGTTAGGTCCAGGCTATTAGCTACTAGGTCAGCAGTTGGAAGCCACCAGCCGCTCTGTGGGAGATGACGGATGAGCTTTCTCCTCTCTTGAAGTGCGCCGGTTTGGAGAGCTCACAGGGGCACGCAGAGTCAGAGTCGACCCGATGGCAGTGAGTTTGGTTTCTGGTTTCCGTGCCCGCTGTCACCTTTCTTAAAGGCACCCAGATGGTTCTCTTTCCCATCCTGCTACCTCCAGCCGCCTAGATGGAAGGGGCGGTGGCCTCTGGATTTATGCCAATAATCAGAAAGAGCGGGAAACCCAAACCAGCAGGTGGAAATAGAATGACCTCCTGATGGCTGTCAGGGGGTTTTCCTGCATCAGCTTTACCCTCAGATGATGTTCTCCTGTCATGACACGCGCGCCCCCTTGCACAGCAAGTTAGGCACTTTTCATGCCTCTCATTGTCCTGGGCTGGAAAGATTAGACAACTGAGACTTGACTCTATACCAGCGGTCCCATATTACGAGTTGAAAAACTAAGGCCTGAGAAAACAGCTGGCTAAAATTGTAATCATAAGCTGAGCCCTGGTGGCGCAGTGGTTGTGTGCGGGACTGAAGCCCACAGGGTGGGCAGTTCAAATCCAGCAGCAGCTCTCCAAGAGCAAGGCTGGGCTTCCTACTCCCACCAGGGCAGTGATGCAAAAAAAAATTTAGGAAAAGTGGTAATAATGCATCACATATATACCATACTTCATATATATATGTATATGTATATCAAGTGGAGACTTACAAGAAGAAAATAAGGAGCTCTCGCTGTCATGAAGGAACCCTGGTGGTGCTGTGGAGGTAGGCACTGTGCAAAGGTTGGTGGTTCAATCCCACCTGTCTCTCTGCAGGAGGACAGGCGCTCTGCTCCCTTAAAGATGGAAAGACTCAGAAACCTTTGTTATGAGTTAGGATTGGCCCGATGGGAGTAGTTTTTTTGTGTTTTGTTTTAGCTTCCATTATATGCCCTGAGTTGTGATTTTAAGGATGCGCTCTTGAGCAGTGCTCCACACTTCATGTCCCCCACTGTGGTCGGGCCTGCCCTTCTAGCCTGGGCCACGGGGGTTGAGCGGCCTGGCACCCTGTCAGGAGCACTAGTCTGTTAGTGAATGAGTACATTTTGAGGTGGGATTATCTCCGACATTAGTGGCTTAATGTCATTCTTCAGGACACCAGCTGATACTTTTCCTTCTCAGTGGCCTTCTGAATAACCACTCATACATTTCCACACAGGCCAAAGAATCCTGGGAGATGGATACCAAAGAGAAACTGGAGCAGGCTGCCATGGTCAAAGAGAAGGGAACCGTGTACTTCAAGGTGCGTCTGTCAGTCCCCAGCCTGTCCTTCCCACCCTGCGAGCTTACTGCTCCTCTCTGTCCATACACGGTTCTGCTGGGTCCTACTCTGAGCCTCACAGTGCCCTTCTAGATGAGAGAACACCTGAATTTGTACAAATCTGTCCTTTCAGTCTAAGAAATGGTAGGAATGAATTCGTTTAAGTAAAAGCAACAACACACATACGTCTTTTAAATATTCTACTCTAGAGATTCAAACCTCCTAATGAAAGGCAATCCATATCTGGATCCCTCAAGGCCCATGACATCATGCTAGGTACATAGCAAGTGTTGGCGACATGAAAGGAAGAAAAGGCTATTTGTTAGCAAGTGATGAATTCGCTGGGGTCACTTTCACCACGTTTTCCTTCTCACTGTCTCGGTGAAGTCAACAAAAGGGAAGAGACCATGCACAATTTCAAAAGAAACTTCACTGGGGGAGAATATTAATTTCTTCAGATGATCAAGACAGTCCTGCCACATTTGCTTTGGGGTATAACTCTTTTTTTTTTTTTTTCGTTTGGCATTTTCAATTTAAAAAAAATCATTTTATTGGGGGCTCATACTTTTTTCACAATACATAAATACATATATTGTGCCACGCATCTTCGCATGCCTGCTGCTGTCATCATTCTCCAAACATCCATTTTTCCACTTGAGCCCACTTGACATCAGCTTCTCATCTTTTTCCCTCCACCCTTGCTCTCCCCTCCCCGACCCACCCTCAATACTTTTTAAATTATTGTTTTGTCATAACTCACACTGCCTGATGTCTCCCTTCGCCCACTCCTCCAATGTCTGTCCTCCCGATAAGAGGTTATGTGTAGATCCTTATAGTCGGCTCTCCCTCTCTGCCCCACCTTCCCTCTACCCAGCCAGTGGGGCGGAACTTTTCAGAAAATCTTCACAAATATATTTTATGGATTGCTTCTCTAAAACCCATTTTTGTCGTATCTGGGCGGTATGGTAGTTATGCATTGGGCTGCTAAACTCAGGGTCAACAGTTCAAAACCACCAGTTGTTCCAAGGGAAGATGAGAGGCTTTCTGCTCCTGCAGTTACAGCCTCGGCGGAAATCCACGGATCTTTCTACCTTGCCCCCGAGGGTCACAATGTGTCAAAATTGACTCCGTGGCAGTCAGTGAGTGAGAGGAGTGCATTTTCTCACGTTGGTCTTAAAGTCTCAGGTATAAGGGAAAAAGAGAGCATTTTGGTCAAATCCTATCAGTGTTCTACCCTTTTTTCTCTTGCCCCCAACTCTGTGCTTTCTGTCAAACAGGTCAGACTGTGAGGAGGAGCGTGAGCATGGGGCTTTGTCCAGGTTGCTCTTTTTCGCCCCCTGCAGTTCATGCAGAGAATGCTCTCCACAGTGTAGACCAGAGGTCCTCAAACTACGGCCCGCGGGCCACATGCGGCCCACAGAAGACATTTATCCAGCCGCCGGATGTTTTTGCCATCGCTGCCTGTGCTGCTTAGCACCTGACTTATCCTGGGTGCGCAGTGAATTTGTTCATAGTTTTTTTTCTTTAATTATAGTCCGGCCCTCCAATGGTCTGAGGGACAGTGAACTGGCCCCCTGTTTAAAAAGTTTGAAGATCCCTGGTATAGCAGTGGTTTTCAACCTTCCTCATGTCACGACCCTGTAATACAGTTCCTCAGGTGGTGTTGACCCCCCCCCTCCCAACCATAAAATTATTTGTGATGCTACTTTATAACGGTCATTTTGCCACTGTTATGAATCGGGCGACCCCCAAAGGGGTCATGACCCACAGATTGAGAACCGCTGCTCTTGAGGAATGCGTCTACGTAACATAAAGCAAGTGAGGGGAACAGGGTAATAAAGAGAGAAAAGAAACAGAACCCACGGGAAGGTTCAGACCAATGGTTCTCACCCAGTGGGGTCGAGACCCCTTTGGGGTTGGAACGACCCTTTCACAGGGGTTGCCCGATTCCTAACAGTAGCAAAATGACAGTGATGAAGTAGTAACGAAAATGACTTTATGGTTGGGCTGGGGGGGGGAGGGTGTCACCACCACATAAGGAACTGTATCAAAAGGTCTCGGTACTGGGAAGTTGAAGAACCGCTGGTGTAGAGAAATGGAGCAGAAGCCTACTTTGCGTCGCCAGGCACATCTGAAGGGCAGGGGAGCAATCCGAGCCTCCTTTAGACAACTGGAGAGTTAGGAAAGAATGTCTCCTCCATCATACATGATCATTGGTGCTGTTGAAACTCTGAGCCCTGACCTGTGCTAGAAGCAGATGGCCTTTTGTAGGAAAGATAAGTTTCGCTTACTGTCACCTTGGTTCAGTGCGGTGTGCGTGCGCCGTGGATTTGTACCTAGGATTTCGCACTGTGAGCACGGCCACGCAAGCTGGAAACCGCTGGTACAGATAATAGAGGGGAACGACTTGCTGTATACAGCTAATTAAATCATGCACGCATCTCTGGAAAGCATTGAGGTGTGATGGAATGGATTCTGAAGGAGGACACGGGGCTCTGTCGCTTACCACCGGATGCAGAAGCACTTGAGATCCCCAGCCGAGCCCCAGCGCACAGGGGAGGTTGTGTGGAGGCACTCACCCGCAGAAGAAAGATACGGCAGGTGGCTTCTGTAAAGGTGGACTACCCCAGAACCTTTATGGAGCTGAGGCGGAATCGGCCGGACCTCAGTGGGTTGGGACAGTCCCATGGGAAGGTTATTTCTTTTTTATGAATAGTGAAGCATTGGAGCTGAGTCCAGGTGGCGTAGGGGTTGAATACGGGACTGCGGCGGCCTATTGGCTTGGAGGTTCGAATCCAGCAGCAGCTCTCCGGGAGCAAGGCTGAGCATGACCACCAGAGGGCAGTGATGCCCCACCCCCCCCAAAAAAAAAAAGAAAAAAGAGAAAAGTGAAGGATGGAAATTCGATGATCCCCATGTTTCTCTTTAGCCCCAACGCTTGGTAGGTCTCTAAACTCGTAAGAGTAAGTCAGATTTTGTTTTGTTTTCATTCTGGTTGAGGTCTAGGGGATACTCCGGAACCACTGGCAGCTTCAGAGGTGCAAACGAGACCCGTTCTTAATTCTCAAGAATTTGTCGGTAAATCAGAACAGGTGCGATGGTTCTTATTTAGCCTCTTGTTACTTTAAGAACCTAGGGGCTCTGGCGATGTAGTGGGTACAGTGGAACCATCAACCTTAAGATTCACACTGACCACACAGCACTTCCAAGGCTTCTGCATTTACCCTTGTTGTTAGGTGCCCTGAAGACTATAACTTTTTTTTTTAATTGAGCAATACATTTCTTCCATTCTTCATTTTTCCTTTTTGATAGTTTTGTTGCCACATAGCCTGTGAGAAATGAAATTTCATACAATAGTCCAATCGTATGAAAAACTGTACATTCATTAGCCCAATCAGTTTTTTAAAAATCCACTTTACTGGGGGCTCATACGACTCATAAACTTTTTCTTTTGGCATCACTGCCCTCTGGTGGCCGTGGGAGCTACCCAGCCTTGCTCCCGGAGGGCTGCTGCTGGATTTGAACTGCCAAGCCAATGGGCCGCAGTCCCACACTCAACCCACACATTGTGCCAAGCACTTTTGTACATTTGTTTCCCTCGTCGTTCTCAAAACACTTGCTTTCCACTCCCCAATCAGTTTTTTTTCCCCCAGCGATTTTATTGGGGGCTCTTACAGATCTTAAAACATCCCATACATCATTTGTATCAAGCGTATTGGTACACATGTTGTCATCTTCATTTCCAAATATTTTCTACTTGAGCCCTTGGTAGAAGCTCCTCTTCCTCCCTCCTTTTTTAAAAAAATTTAAATAAATCATTTTATTGGGGGCTCCTACACCTCCCCTCACGATCCATACCTGCGTCAATTGTATGCAGACCCCATTTGCACACTGGTTGCCATCATCACTCTCGAAACATCCTCCCTCCATTTCAGCTGTAATACATTTTCTTTCTTTTTTTTAAAGACTGTAACTCATTATGGAAACAGCGGTGACAGCAGTTCGAGACACCCCCCCCCCCCCCCCAACCACTCCCGAGGAGAAAGGGAAAACTTCCCACTCCTGTAGAGTTGTGTTCTTGGAAACTCACAGGGGGCAGTTCTGCCCTGTCCATCAGGATCATGCTGAGTTGAAAATGACTCCATGGCAGAAAGTCTGCCTTTTGAGCAGCCAGTGATGGAAAAAAGAGCTGGTTCCATTGTTTCTACTAGAGACAGATTTACATAACATTTGAGGGCCAGCTGGAGGAGTTGTCTTCAGTGAGAGACTGCTGGTCGTCTACTCTGTATATGCAAATTTGTGACTCGCGCGACAGGAAAAGAAAAATGCTCTGTAAAATCCCTTGCAGCCCTGTTTCCTATATTCATCTTTAACTCGACTTCATTCTCCCAAACTGCTTAATACTCAGAGTTTGAGCCGGGAGGGGGGGGTTCTGAGGCTTTTTGCTGTTTGACTTCATTCAGTGAAGTTAAGCAAGTCAGGCACTCAGAGGCCCTCCTTGGTTCCTGGAGACACAGAACTCGGGAGAACATTCCTGGAAACCGAATGATGTCACAAAGCCATGTGTCACAGAACGGCTCTCAATGTAAACAGAGAGCCGGCCAGAAGGAGGTGAGCAGCAGGGGCGGCAGGGTCCGCACAATTCTTTCATTGAGTGCCCATTAGCCTCAAACGCCTGACCTTCGGATGTCCTTCCTGATCCTGGGAATCGGCTGAAAACGATTGCTCTCTGGGCAAAATCGGGACGGGCAGCCGCCCGTTTGAAACAAAGGATTTTTAGCATGGAATTCGAAAGACAAAAATCTTCCAGAACATTAGTCCTTGGGGGGGAAAATTAATGAAAGGTCCAAAACCACCGATCTAAAACTTTTCTCCCAGACGGAGTCTGAACATTTTGTTCGGCTCCTCTCGCACCGCTGGCAGCACTTTCCCAATTCGCGCTGAGAGAGCCCAAGAGCCCACCTCGGCCTTTCCAAACGCTTGGGAGGGAGTTCCCTGCACACGTGTGTTCCCTTTCCAAATGTCAGGGCAGGTTTCTGTCTGCCAGCGGACCCTCCCGGGACTCGTCTTTCCAGGGTGTTTGGCTTGGCTCCTGGGCCCAGGCACAGTCCAGACGTGTGGGCGAGGTCAGGGCGCTCCTTCATGCCAGCTGCTCCTCGGAGCTCGGGTTCCGTGACCGGGCACCGTGTGGTCTACCCGCGGTGGGATACCTCCCCCCGGCGGTGGTTCTGAGGCATAGCAACTGGGACTGCGTTCTGGGGCTCCTCGGGGGTGGGGTTCGAACCTCCGATTGATTGGCAGCCGAGCGAACTCCTGAGCTTTCCCCGAGTGCAATTATCCTCCACTTGCGACTGGGTTTCCTTTTGCACATTTCAATCTCTGAGGCCTTCAGAAAAGCCATTGAGAGGAACGGGCTCTCTGTGTGGCCCTGATAAGTATCATTAACCACAGAAAGCCATAAAATAAAAATAACTCTGCTGTCAAGTCAGTTCTGATGCATAGCGGCCCTCTAGAACAGGGTAGACGCATCCCTGCGGGCTTCTGAGACCAACTCGCACCTTTCTCCCAAGGAGAGGCTGGGCGTTTCAAGGTGTTGGCTTTGCAGCTTGCAGTCCCCCGCGTGCCCCTCCATCTGCCATCAGCTAAGCACATGGTGCCACCCGGTCAGACTGATGTGCTTCGCCCCTGTAGCCGACAGTGTCCTGCGGAAAAAGACAGCATTCACAGGCACACACCTGGATACTGTTTCTCTTTTACTTGGAGGAAGGAGTCCAGCGTTCCTTCTGATGTGGGGTTCTTGCGCCCTCTCGCGCTCCTCTTGGGAAAGACACTTCATTTCCCCCCTTAATGCGTTCATGTAGATTCATGGCCCTCTAGGATAGTGCAGTTGAACTGCCTGTCAGCTTTCCAAGACTGTACATCTTCACAGAAGCAGACTCCTACATCTTTCTCACATAGATCAGCCAGTGGAACCACCAACCTTAAAATTCACACTGACTGCTGCACCCCCAAGATATCTGCTTTTACCCCTGTTGTAGGTGCCATGAAGACTATCAGTTTTTTTTAATTGAACAATACATCCCTTCCTTCCTTCCTTCCTTCCTTCCTTCCTTCCTTCCTTCCTTCCTTCCTTCCTTCTTTTTAACAGTTTTGTTGCCACATAGCCTGTGGGAAATGAAATTTCTTACAATTCAGTAGTTCGATCTTATGAAGAAGAATTGCACATTCATTATCCTAACCAGTTTTTTTAAAAAATCATTTTATTGGGGGCTCATACAACTCTTCTCACAACCCACACATACAGCCATCGTGCCAAGCACGATGTTTCCCTCGTCCTTCTCAAAACGCTTGCTTTCCACTCCCCAATCAGTTTTTTTCCCCCAATGATTTTGATGGGGTCTCTTACAGCTCTTCTAAGATTCCATATGTCATTTTTATCAAGCGTATTTGTACACATGTTGTCATCTTCATTTCCAAATATTTTCTACTTGAGTTCTTGGTATAAGCTCCTCTTTCCCCCTCCTTTTTTTTTTTT
>PVJH01049735.1:0-10171 GCA_004026705.1 Nesogale talazaci | reverse complement strand
TCCATCGACTTTTGTACACTGCGTCTCACAATTTAGGCTGGGATGATCTACGTATTAAACCCCAACTAATCATCTTTTTTTTTTTTTAAATCATCTTTGAAGAGAAAAACCAAAAGTTTGGAAAATTCACTACACAGACGAGTCCATCCCTCAGCAATCAATCGCAGCAAACTCTAGGGAGAGAGAAAATCTGATGTGCAGCAGAAGCACCACATTACAATGTCCAAAATGTCCAGCTGTCGGCAAAATGTTACAATGCATACCAAGAAACAGAAACGTATTCCCTATTCGCATGAAAAACTAAACTAAAGTAATCCTGTAAAAACCATCCTTAAGGTTGATGGAGAGTTCAGCGAGGATCACAGTCAATGACTCCACAACATATTAATATAATAGAATTGGATATATACATACATACATACATTCATATCAATGTGCCCATAAGTGTCTTTTACAGAAGATTCATCCAACACAATACATACTTTGATTTCTTGACTGCAGTCCCCCTGAATGAATACCAAAATATCAAGTGACCCAATTCCTGGGTTCCAATCATAACCTTCCCAGTTACAAAGAATGATGGCTTCAGGGCTGAGCCCCAGTGGCGTAAGTGGTTGAGTGCGGGACTGCGGCCCGCGGGCTTGGTGGTTCAAATGCAGCGGCGGCTCTCAGGAGCAGCCCTGGGTAGTGCCCACGATCACCAGAGGCAGTGATGCAAAAAAAAAAAAAAGAAAAAAAAGAATGATGACTTCTCTCTTATTCCCTTTTTTCATTTCTAAGTGGGACCAAGAATGCTTTTCCTCAGCCACACTGAATGTCTAATTGAGAGGTGAGACTTTGCTTGTTCCTCCCTACCTGACGTGCACGTAGAAGGCTACCGCTGAGAACCTCACACCATCTTGCCATGCTCCCCTAGCCATTTATTTTGGCTCCAGCCACTTGTCAATCTTCCGACCCATGTGAAAGGGTTTTCTCCGTAAGTCTGGAGAAGGACATTCCTATAGCTCCTTTCGCAGAAACTCGTCCATCAATAATGCACCACCAATATTGCCTACCTGTGATCCCTGTCAGACAACCACACACTTAAGGATATCTGCACAGCAAGCTGACTGGAGAATCCACACGAGCACCCTTACTCGAGCACACACTCAAAGGCACACTCAGGTAGACACTCGAGAGAGTCTCACACGTGCAGTCCACACTCTCCCTCATTCAGACACAGAGGCACGCTCACGTGCTCACGCCGACATTCACACACACAGTGCACACGAGTCTCACACACACGCATCCACGCCTTCACACCCTCACACGCCTTCCCACACAATTCACCTATATGCGCACTCACACACTCACACTTGGTCATATGCTAACAGACATCCACTTTCACACCCACTGCTCCAAACACACACACACACACACACGGCTGCACACATGCATGCACCCCTGATCTCACTCTTGGTGTCCCTCTCTCTCTTGGACTCTGCTCGTCTGATCCCAGCTGGATGTAGACTTCTGTGCACAGTCCACGGGCACCCAGAGCTTCCTCCTGAATCTGCTCTGGCAAAGACCTCCCCCAAAATGGGTCCTTTGGGTAGATCTCAAGTCTAGGGGTTGGGTGTCCATCTGTGACCATTACACAATCCTGTCAACGTGTGAAGGGGTGGAGTCTAGCCTGTCTATCAGGTCATTGCCAATAATGCCTCTCTGTGGGCATGGCCTTCTCCTGAGGATTCTGAAGACTCCAGTCTTTCTCCCTGGAGACGGGACATACACTCTCTCTGTGAGACATTCCTGATGAGAAGCCACACCGTGTTAGTCCGGGTAGACTAGAGGAGCAAATTTCAAAGACACGCATATAGATATACGGAAAGGGTTTATATACAAAAGGAATGTGACACTAAGAAGGCATCCCAATCCAGACCAGTACAAAGTCATAAGTCCGATATTAACCCATATGCCCCAAATCAGTCTATAAAGTCTCCTTCCAACTCACGAAGTCACAGGTCAGTGTGCAGGATCCTGGCGCTAGCAGGGGTCTCCCCATAGTTCCTCGCTTCCAGGGCAGGTCCATCAACAGCATGCCGCTCCAGTTTCAGAAGTCTGGCTCCATCAGGGCAAAGCCGTATGGCTTCTCCGCCGGCTCCTCCAGCTTCTCGGACGCCGCCACCTTATCTTTTCCGTGACTCATCGCCTCTGAAACTACCTCCCAACAACTGGGGAAGATAGCTTCTCATCTTCACGAGGGAAATATCATGAGATTTCCCAGAAGTCCCAGGAGAAAGCCATGCCCACATAGAGGCCTCATTGGCTGCTCAATGGCTATCTCCAGATGAACAGGCTAGACTCCACCCCTACATTTCAATCATAAAATTAATATAAGCACATGACTGCCACTACACTGATGGAACCAGAACCTGGAGCTGGAGGAGCCACGTGGAGACCCAGGCCAGCACTGACATGCTTCTACCACCACTGGATCCACAAGACTTCCCACCCACGGGCCTGTGATCTTCCTGCCTTAAGTGTCTTTGCATGTGTTGTATGCATCTGAAAAGGAATTTATAGACCGGTAGTGGACACCTGGGCTAATATCGGACTTACAGATTTGATCTGGACTGGGATGTTTTAATATAGTTACTCTTCATATAAAGCTCTTTTTGTTTCTGTAGTCTACCTGGATTAACACATCACCCAGAAAGGTCCTGTGCCGACTCTGGAAGGAGGCTCAGGATGATTGTCCAGGGTCCTTTGAGGTCTTGGGACCCCGGCAGGGAGCCGTGGGTGGCAGAGTGTGTTATGTGTTGGGTTGCTAATAGCAAGTGAACAATTCCAAACCACCGGGTGCTCTGGGTGAAAGATGAGGCTGCCAAACCCATTGACTTCAAAGGGCAACAGTCTGTGGACTTTGGTCAGTTTGGAAGCAAAAGGGAAGGGTAGACCGGAGACCCCCGTGGTGAGACAAATCCATGGCCATCAAGTCAACCCCAACTTCTCTCAATCCAGTCAGACAGTTAGACCTAACCTATGGGTACCCTTCATCATTCTCCCACGCAGTGGCTGGTGGATTTGAACTGCCGACCTTTCTGTTCGCAGCCCAAGGCATGGCCCACTATGCCACAGAGGAGGTACACAGGATTTAAAAGGAGCAGACGGCAAGGCAGAACCAGGATCCTGAGCCTCCAGGATCCTGCGCAGAAGTCCAAAGGATACTCAGTGGCAACCACGTCTTGCCGCCTCCACGTCCTCTGGGCTTCAAAGGATGCTGCCACCTGAGGGGCAGTTGGGGAGAGGCTGGGAAGCAGAGGTTCCTACCAGAGGTTGCCCAGGTAAGAAGGGGAGACACCTGTGATGTTTGCTCAGGTGGAACAAGGAAAGGGCAGCCGCCCACGCCCGAGACAGCTGTCCCTTCCTCAGATGCAGAGGGAGAAAAGCAGGTGCCTTGTCACGTGGGTTTTCCATGTGTCTGGAGAAGAAGTCGACAGAGATTCCCTGCCCTCTTCCAGCCCCTAGACCCCGTAGTCCTCAAATGACGGCCCGTGGGCCACATGCGGCCCGCCGAGGACATTTATCCGGCGCACCAGGTGTTTTTGTCACCACTCCTGTCCTGCTTAGCAGCCGACTCATCCCGGGCCTACAGTGAATTTGTTCCCAGTTGGCTTTTTTTGTTTTTTAACTATAGTCTGGGCCTCTGACGGTCTGAGGGATCATGAACTGGCCCCCTATTTAAAAAGTTTAAGGACCTCCAATGAAGGTGCCACAGTGAGTTTCAGCCTTGGGCAGAAATGGAAACCAATGCAAACTCTTCGACTCCGACCCATAGCAACCATGGTTCTGTGCGGTGACTATCTGTGCGCCTGTACTCACTGTGTCTCTTAGAAGGGGCTTTGTTGAAAAAGAGGCACCCTGCTGGTCTCGGGAGAGACACATGGGGCTACGAACCATAAGGTCAGCAGTTCAAAACCACCAGCCGCTCTGCCAGGGAAAGATGAGACTCTCCGCTTCCCTAGAGAGGAGCAGCCTTGGGGGGCCACAGGAGCAGCTCTTCCCTGCCCTACAGGGCCGGTGAAAGTCGGCAACGATTGATGACAGTGTGCTTGGTGCGTATTAAGCTTGAGGTCCACCCAGCATGTCAACTCGCTGTCTTCAGGTGCATCCTGATTCCCAGAGACCCCAGCGGGTGGAGTTGAACTGCACCTCACAGTTTCTGTGACTGGAAATCTTCAGGGAAGCAGGCAGCCTCTTCTTTCCCCCTCAGAGCAACGGGTGGATGCAAACCGGCTTAAGGGGTAGACAGTTCTGTTAGTGTTCTCTAGAGAAACAGAAACAGGACATTAATGATTTGTCTCTATTTAGACAGATAACATAAGAAGTTAAAAACTAAGCTATAAAGCAGTACAAATGGCTCAGTGCACTTCATTTCGTGGAGACAGTTAATACACTGGCAGTCCTTGGAGTCTTGAGGGCTGCTGGGTAGTCTTCTGTAGAGCATTTCAGACTATCTGGCCACAGGCAGCAAACAGCAAAGCAGGTCACCAACAGCCAGGCAGATGACAGGGTCCGACAGTCCCCAGATCAAGAGATGTATGCTCCAGGAGCGTGGCGAAGCAGGTCTTCAAGGAACTGCAAACTACAGCGGCACAGTCCAGGCGTTAGGTGTCCCACAGATAGTGGAGCGTGCACATTGAGACACAGAACAAGCAAGGCAGCCGCACACCAGTGTGACCATCAAAGAGCAAGAGACAAGAAAGGCGGCTTGCCAAGCCATTTCTCGCTCTGCCCTTCAATTAACCCCACATGTGATCATTAGCCGTGTTGACACAACAAACCTACCCGTCACGGTCTAACCCCTGCCAACTTGGCACCTGTACACAATTCTTTCTTTTTATAATCACTTTATTGGGGGGGTCATAGAACTCTTATCCCAACCTATGTACACATCTGTACATAATTCTTTAGCCATATATAATTTCCAGACATTAATGAAATCACGCTTATAGCTAACATCGAATAGCTATCGTATGTATAAATGAGAAGACACTGAGTCCAACTGTATCTGATACATCATAGATGAACACAGGAGAGATATTCATTAAGCACATTTTAAAAACTGATGATCACAAACCTTGCTTTTGCAATTGATCAAGCGGTGCTAACTGATGGCTAGAACTACCTTCTTCTGAGACCCACTCCGTATTACCTTTTACCTCAGTAAGCGCTTCAGCTGACTGTGGTTTTTTCCTGGTAGGGTGACCCAGACCTTCAGTCCTGAGGGGTGTAGGTCATTAGACATGCTGTCAGGATTGGGTTGCTATAACTTACCATGTATTTTAATCGCAGTACTAAAAGATGGCTATGGGATCTCATGGATCCCAGACATAATCTTCTTTACCTCCATTATGTAGCATCAGTCCAATTTCTCCTTGGTAATCAGGATCAGTCACATCACTCAGTACAGAGACACCCTTCCTGACCTGTTGATCCAAAGACATGAGAAGCCCAAAGTGGCCGGGGGACATTCTCAGCTGCGAGGTCAGTGGACTCTGCTGTGTTTCCAGGTGGGAGAGTTCTTTCCTTTGGAACCAAGACCTTCAGGCCTGAAGCCCATAGGGTTGTTGGGACAGGAAGCAACTAGGAAGGAGTAATACTGAGTGGTGCCACTCCAGGTGCCACCCCATGGCTCCTGGACTCATGAATTCTGCCTATTAGAGACACAGCACCAGTATCCCACACTCTCAGTAACCATTCCCAGGGATATCCCCAGGCTTCTGCTTGCACGTATTTGAAAGCTCTAGCGTCTCTTTATGAGTATAGCATGCTTCTTCTTGGATAATCATCTCAGCCTCACCTTTAGGAGCTTTCTGAGCCTTATTCTAATTACAGGTCTGGAGGAAATAATGAGTGGTGAGGGTGCTTCCTGGGTGCACTCAGCACTATCTTGTAAGGCATCTCTCTCAGGCAATGCTACAGACATAGCCCCACCTGGCATTTCAGCTTGAACAGCTTGGTTAATCTGCTCAGGTGAGGGTTGTTCTATTGATAGTGGATCAATACCTTCAGCTGGGAGGGATGAGTCTATTGACTGGGGTGGCTCAATCATTTCTAAGGGCTCACTATCCTCCTCGTATGGACCATCAGTCCATATTTATGCTTCTATTTCTCTAGAACAACTCCTGGTACCAATCATGTTAGAGCTTGTGGCAGTCATGTATTCCTATGCCAATTTCATGATTGGTATGTAGGGGTGGGGTCTACCCTGTTAATCTGGAGATAGCCGTTGAGTAGCCAATGAGGCCTCTGTGTGGGCGTGGCTTTCTCCCAAGACATCTGGGAAATCTCGCGATATTTCCCTTGTGGAGTGAGAGGCCATCTCCCCAGTTGTTGGAAGTCAGTCTCAGAGACGATAAATTACAGACAAGACAAGATGGCAGCATCTGAGGAGCTGAAGGAGCCAGAGGAGAAGCCACACGGCCTGACCCTGATGGAACCAGACCTCTGAAGCTGGAGAAGCCACGTGGAGACCCCTGCCAGCGCTGAGTTGCTTCTACCACCACTGGATGCTGTTGATGGACCCTGAGGCCTGGAAGCGAGGAGCCATGAGGAGACCCCGCCGGTGCCAGGACTCTGCACCCACTGGCTTGTGACTTCGTGAGTCGAAAGGAGACGTTATAGACTGGTATCGGGCATATGGGCTAATATCAGACTTACAACTTTGAACTGGACTGGGCTGGGATGCTTTCTCAATGCTCCATTCCTCTTATATGTAAACCTTACTCATATATCCATGTGCATGGCTATGAATTTGTTTCTCTAGTCTAACACAGAGCTGGATCTCTAGAGAAACAAAACCAGGACACTGATGAGCTTCTATATATTTATATAGCTATATAACACAAGAAATAAACAGTTGCTCCATCTATAAAGGAGTACAAATGGCTCAGTGCATCTCACTTCCATGAGACCGCTAAGACACTGGCCACCCTTCAAGTCATGAGGCCCGCCCGGTAGTCCTCTGTAGAGCAATTCAGGCTATCTGACCACAGGCAGCAAACATAAAGACAGGTGTGATAGGTAGGTTTATTATGCCAGCATGATCTATGATCACATGTGGGGTTAATTGAAGGGCAGAGCGATAAATGGCTTGGCAAGCCGCCTTTCTTGTCTCTTGCTCTTTGATGGTCACACTGGTGTGCGGCTGCCTTGCTTGTTCTGTGTCTCAATGTGTACACTCCACTATCTGTGGGACACCTAACGCCTGGACTGTGTCGCTGTAGTTTGCGGTTCCTTGAAGACCTGCTTCGCCACGCTCCTGGAGCATACATCTCTTGATCTGGGGACTCTCGGACCCTGTCATCTGCCTGGCTGTTGGTGACCTGCTTTGCTGTTTGCTGCCTGCGGCCAGATAGTCTGAATTGCTCTACAGAGAATTACCCAGCAGCCCTCAAGACTTGAAGGACTGCCAGTATATTAGCTGTCTAATGGAAATGTATTGCATTGAGTCATGTGTACTGCTTTATAGATTAATTAGCTGTTTATTTCTTATGTGATATATATCCAGTACACTGATAATTTTATATAGATAATATATATATTATCTATATAATTATTAGTGTCCTGGTTCTGTTTCTCTAGCGAACCCTGTCTAACATAGCAGGTCACCAACAGTCAGTCAGATGACAAGGTCCGACAGTTCCCAGCTCAAGAGATGTCCATTCCAGTAGCAGGGCGAAGCAGGTTTTGAAGGAACTTCAGACAACAGCGACATAGTCCTCGGGTTAGGTGTCCCACAGAGAGTCTAACTTGCAAATCGAGGCACAGAACAAACTAAGGTCGCCACATACCGGTCTGATCATCAAAGACCAAGCGACAAGAAAGGCGAGACTCACCGCGCCATTTATCTCTCCGCCTTCAATTAATCCCACATGTGTTCATTGGCCAGGGTGGCACAATAAACCTCCCTATCACGGGCGCCCAGCCCTCAGCTGAAAGTGCCCTCGGCGTTCCTGAATGGCCCTGAGACACCCCCACAAGCCTGAAATTAAACACCCCGCCTCACGGCCCAGGGCACCGACGTTCAGCCAACAACAAAATGCACTGCCACTGAGTGGATGCCAACACCCAGGGCCCCTACAGGACAAGGGAGACCTGCCCCTGCAGGATTCTGAGGCTGTAAGTCTTTGAGGGAGTAGAAAACCCCTTCTCTTCCCTGCTGAGTGGCTGGTGGTTTTGAACTGCTGACCTGACAGTTAGCAGTGCCTGCGTAATCATCACGCTGCCTTCAGGGGTCCACACGATGATGGGACTGATGACCCCAGAGAAGAACATGATCCTAGATTAAAACCATCAGAGACCAAATGAGCAGCCTTGTCCCCCCCGCCTCAAAAAAACAAGCTCAGGAGGCAAGAGGGAGGCAGGGGAGACAGCGTGAATAGAAATGGGAAGCCCAGAAAGGAAGCGGTTGCGGTTGCGTGCAGTTCCACTGTGGGGGGGACGGGAGGTGGGAGAGGGGGTGTGTCAGGGTCGGAGCCACAAAGCAAGCGTCGAACTGCACCCCACTGAGCCCATGCAGACTCCCAGCAGTCTTGTGGGGTGGGGGAGGCCTGCCCCCGTAAGTTTCTGAGACTATAACTCTTTCTCCCATGGAACAGCCCACTAACAGCCCGCAACTGAACCACAATGCCACTTCAGGTGTACCCATTGCCCAGCAAACCTCCCCCTCCTCTCCCCCCCGCCCCACCTGACAGTGAAACATTTAAAAAGCAAACCAAAGGTTAGAGGCCACGAAACACTCACACACGTGCCACCCCCACCCCCGAGAGCACCTCTCAACGGCAGCCCAGCCGGACCAGAACCAGAGGAGAAAGGCGACTTTGGCCAATGTGACTAAGACTGAGCTTCTTCAAACCTTGCCCCCAGCAGCGTGCAAATAGTAGGCCCCCCTGCCACTGCCTCTGTGTTTTGTCATCTGACAGACAGCAAGGGTCACAGTTCCCGTGTTGTTCAAGTTTCCTCTATTTCAAATGCCTCCAGCGTGTGGACAAAGACCCGGTGGGGGCAGGGTGGGAAGGGTGTCTTCCAGCGCAGCAAGCAAGGCAGGGTGGCTGGAGACCTCCCACCATCTACCCCCCCAAAAAAAGCCCACTGCCATAAAGTCGATTCTGACCCTGTGACCCTCTGGGGGGGACTGTACATCTTTTTTTTTTAATCATTTTATTGAGGGCTCTTAAAATTGTCATCACAGTCCATATATCAATTGTATCAGGCATATTGGTACATATGTTGACATCATTCTTTTCTAAGTATTTTTTTTAATTTTTTATAAATCATCTTATTGGGGACTCATCCAACTCCCATCACGATCAACATATAGCTCAATTATATGCAGACCATATTTACACATTTGTTGCCTTCATCATTCTCGAAACATCCTCCTTCCACCTAGGACCCGGTACCTGCTCCCCATACTTCCCCTCCCTCCCCTCACCCCCTGCCCCATGAAGCCTTAACAATTTATAAATTGTCGTTATTTTGCCATCGTGCACTGTCCGTTGTGTCCCTTCACCCACTTCCCCATTGTCCATACCCCAAAGAGAAGGTCATATGTAGATCCCGACAATAGGTTTCCCCTTTCTACTCCACCTTCCCTCCACTCCACCCCCACACCCCTCCCCAGCATCACCACTCTTAGCCCTGGTCCTAAAAGGATCATCTGTCCTGAATTGCCCCTCTTTCTGGCTCCAGTGTGCCTCCCCTGGTCTAGCCGGATTTGTAAATAGAGATCATAATACTGGGGGGAGGAAGCATTGAAGAACTAGAAGAAAGTTGCATATTTCATCATTGCTATGTTGTGCCCTGACTGGCTCACTCCTCCCTACGACTTCTCTGTAAGAGACTGTCTCTTTATCTATTGATGGGCTTTGGGTCCCCAAGCTATACTCCCCCTCATTTCTAATGATGGAACTTTTAGTTCTTTGATGCCTGATACCCGATCCCTTCGACACCTCGTCTTCACACAGGCTGGTGTGCTTCTTCTAGGGTACTGTGCATCGTTATGGGAGCAGACAGCCTCAGCTTTATCCCAGGGGGGAGCTGATGGGTTTGAACCACCGACCCTGGGGCTCACAGCCCAACACTTACCTGAGAGCACTGCCAGGACTTGGGGAAACGAACCTCC